>VMBQ01000170.1:164769-377166 GCA_007657795.1 Dreissena rostriformis
GGATTTTTAAATCGATAAAATGGCGTGTACTGTACAAATACGGTCTAATTTCATGCAGTTCATCTTCATAATTATCAGATTCGTCAAAAAAGTCCATAATTTTACATAAAAGTATTGATTTAATAGCAATGAAGTTGATCGTCTCGGCATAAATAACGCATGTTAAAAATAGCGGATGTACATGTCTGACGTCACAGCAAGGGAGGTAAGTCAGTCCAACTTTAAGAAAACAGTGCGTTATTGGACGAGTTACCTGGTGATTTATGGCATAAGGCGTAACGTCTAATTGTTGCAAATAGTTGTATTCCGCATCTCAAACAATTATGTTTAATATTATAAAGTTTCCAAAAGTGTTATAATTGACCTTTAAAATAAAGTCAATATAGTTATTATATAAGTGTTAACCATATGAATATGGGTTGAAATCCCCTCTTGACATCATGCACAGAGCCTTATCATGTTGATCTCACCGTGATTCATTGTATTTTCAACGGTTGTTCCTATTCTGTACTTTCACATGCATTATGCAAATAAGTTTTATTTGTTAACTAACTGCTTTTTCTTTCATAATTTTAATGCTGCTTATGTCTTCACTACTTTTAAGTTATTATATTGCATGTTGGTAACGCCAATTCAATGTATTTGCTGCACTTGTACATACATTATCCAATCACTTAATGTTATTACTAGTACTTTGCCTTCGCGAACCAACTATCTTATGTTGCAATCTTGACTTCAAAGCAAAACTCGATAGCGCGATTATTCCCTCGCCGTAACATGATTAACATCAGGAAGCCCCATATCTGATCAAGTTCTGACATAACGATCACCTTTAACCATAAACCAGACCATAAGCCACTACATGTCGTTTAAATAAGTCAAACGTAATGCTGTATTATCAACGAGTAGTCAATGTTACGGGAAAACATTCTATAAAAGTTGTGACTTCACTGACTATAAGTTTAAGACGGTGTACACATTGTAAAACATATATTAAACGCCTCGTTTTTGATATGCAGTTGTAGCTAAAGAATAGTTTCGACGAGATTAAATCTTCCTATAGAGCATCAGCGTACATTGTAAAAAACCTGCTCTTGGTAAATTTATTGTTGTAAGTATAATGCGAACAACCTATACAACATACGTTTGCTTTTTTGAATACATCCGTTATTTGAAAAATCGGGGTGCTGACTATGTGTTTAACACGTATATTGCTAATTACAATTACAGACCAGGAACAAAGTCATTATCTTTACATTTCGTTTCCTGTTCCTGAAGACAAGTTCATTTGAGTATATGCCGGTTAGCGACTGCTTGTTGAATGACGTAAACTCTTTAAATACCCATTGTAATTTTGCGTACTAGAACATGTCCAATGTGTTATAAGCACAATGTGTTTTGAAAAACTTCGATTTGATTTATGTTTGAAACATCATATACACAATCGATGACGTTATAGGCAGGTGAAGACAGTCAGTTCAAACGACTTGTCATTGAATCAGTATTGTGTCATTCCAATGGTGCGTGTTTTAGCTTGACGTTTATTATTCATTCATTTCAGGGTTTGCAATTTTTAATTTAGAACTATAAAACATGTATAAAAAGCTATATGCAATAAAAATGAATGTGGGTCAGCACCAGAGGGACTGTCAATACAAAATAAGTCTTTTCTAGCAGACAAATAACCAGTTATCGGTACAACATTATACAGACCATAAAACTATCGAGACATAAAACGCATGATTAAAGAGCGTGTCAACCTTTCGAATCAGTCAATGGAAGAAATTCCTAATTCTAAGAAACCCGAACTGAAATATATAACCATTCTTTAAAATATTAAACATACGTGTTTATACACAAAAAATAAAACATTTTAATAAACGATGCAATTTTAACGAAAAGTGACATTTATATCACATAAACAGTAATGCTTTCAGCAAAATATGTTACAATAAATGCAGAGTAAATAATACCACTGCATATAAAAGGCAGAATTTTAATAATTTAAAAGCTACTATGAGAAACATTGGAATAAGCTTACAACAGTTAAAATTATTGCAAGCTAACATTCCTTCAAGACGGACAACTACGAATTGTGTTTTTGGCGGACCGTGTCTAAATGAGTTTTAAATATGTTTACATAGTATAACATACACAGAAATAACAGGTACTTAATTTAATTACCGATTTTATTACAAAGTTATTTCTTTTGGGGAGTCTTAACGCCTGCTAACAGTTCCTAAATGACGTTTTGCAAAATATGTTTTACCGCTTACTATTGTGTATTACATCTATGAGCCTTTGTTCTTTAATTAAACCTTGGAAACATTGTGTTCGGCTGCATTTCGATGTTGTAAATTGTATGTGCTGTTACATTTTTATACATTCAAAAAATGTTTAATTGTATTAATTAAACTATGATATTTCTGCTTTAAATTAAAATGATCTGTTGTATGAATTGTTCTTGTTATATGTTTGTTCCGATTCAACACTTTCTATGTTTGAATTCTTGCTCTGCATTTTATTTTAGAAGTAGGTCAGATATGCACATATTTTGATCCAATTGTTGGACCTCTACCGTCCTATGTATCTTGTCATATTTGGATTTTAAATTGGAATCAAATATTAAAGTAAAGCACGCCGAAAATCTCCATTTAAAATGGTTTCAATTGAACATATTTATTTAAACGTGATGTTGTAATTGCAGATAGTTATAAGGATGGGTATTACAATATCTTCATGTTTAATTAGACATAGGTTTTTGAAGCGATGTTAAACAAGCAAATCACTGTTGACACATATTTGTTTGAACGTTCTTCTCATTCAACTTCAAGATTAGTCCAAGATATGTGCACATCATGCCACCAATCCTTCTTACAACGGAGCATGGACTTACAGTCAGTTTAGTTTTACTTAAACACACGAATAAATAAGATGAAATTTACACGTGTAACTATGTTTTTTTGTCATTGAATTTTATAGAGGAATTTAAAAAAAATCGAAGAGAACATGATCGTTTTATGTCTCTCAGCGGAATGAAAACAGATGCATTATAATCAATTTTATGGGGAATGAAGATGAAAAGGAATGGCATCAGGGTGAAACAATTGTCTGATGAAGACATGTTATGCATTTGCCAGAAAATGACCTCAAACACTACCGGCAACTAAAAAACGCTACTGATACAACTTCTTATTTCCCACCTAATGAACAAGAATGATCTGATTTGAAAAAAATTATGCTAGCAAGCAAAGGCGCGGGTTCATGTTATAAAAATTTAAGTGATGTAAAACGCCCAAAAAAAACACAATTTTTTAGTTTCTACTGATATATTTGTAAATTATCAGTTTCTTACAGGTTCACCAGATTAAACAGAAATAGTTTAGTACAAATAAATGATTATTTTTTCTACAGATTTAAATAAGATATTGTCATTATTCACTATTTATTCCCTCATTTACGTAGTAAATATCGAAATGACTTAGTTATAATAATATAAACAAAAGATTTATAAAGCGAAAGAAACGTATGAGAAATATGTTTAAAACGTGTTCTTTTGACAATGTCGAAAACAACAAAAATAATCCATCATAATTATAATAATCAATAATATATTTAATTTTAATTTTATCAAGAGAGGAAATATATTACGTTGGGAATGACATATAATTAATCAATGGGAACATTGTGAACACATTGCACAATCGAACGGATTTATTAACGGCCGATTAAGAACCAATGTAGCGGAAACGAAACATGACCAGATGTTACGAATGTGACAGCACATGGTTCGATGACAGAATGGAATGTGATGTGCTCTTATCACCCGCAGAACGACTAGAGCCGTATTTAGAAGGCCACGACTTAGGCACAAACAGCTAGAAATAATGAGTTTCTGGTCGTAATTGATGTTTACTACTACTCAGTATTAACCAACTTGTATACACTCTAGAAGTTACTATTTTGCACAATATTAGTGAAAACTCTTAATGTCCCATTCTTTTATTGATCATCTGATGAATATAACGCTGTCTCTTGAGGAATCACAATCACATTCCAACTGTTCTATGCCATTTTTTTATCTACACTTATTTATTGCTCTTGCTGCACTTTGGGTACATAATGCAAACACTTTAGTTGTTGGATATATCATTTCCTTCTCTAACAACGTTCTTATGTTGCTTCCGTGACATGTTATAAACCGAACTCGATATCACGATTATTCCATCGTCAGAAGCCCCATTTCTGATCATGACATAACGATCTGCTTCAACCATAAAAGAGTCAATTAGGTTCACAAGGGCCTATGATCAATGGGTAGTCAATGTTACGTGAAAACATATTATACCAGCTGTGACCTCGTGCTTTGTTGACGTCCAGGGTTAAGACAGTGTTCACATTGTAAAACAGATATCAAAAGGTGCAGAGGTTACCATTGTACTTTTCCGGCCTGCAATGAATTGTCATGTAGATTTTAAGCCATACTAACAATAATATATGTTTTGGGATTTTCTTATTTTTTTATTAGAAATCGTGAATGTCTGTAAGTGTGTAGTTATGAAATTGATTTTTATCATCAGTTAAAGCATTTTAAAACTCAAACATAAAGTTATTTAAGTGAATTGAAATTCAAAGGATTATACGAGTTATTTCCTGGAAGTTTGAATGTGATATCTCTTAATGCTGGTAGGAATGACAGAAGATCAGCTTTAGATCAGTTCCGACTTACAATTGCTTACAAACAAATGTGTCCATATCCGAAAGATTTATCGATTTCCGCAACGTTTATTTCGCATACATGAGTAACTATTTGGGACAAGAACGTTAGTATGATCGTTAACCGGAGGTCTCTGGGTTATGTATAATAATGTAGCAGAACCTGCGATTGTAGTTCTTATTTCGTAGTATTTGTTGTTCTATTTTATCACAGGTTTTTTGCTTGACAAATAAATCTGGGTTTTAGTAGTCCAGATACTCTACTCTTTAGCTTAAAGATATACACTGGAATCTATGAATGTCCGTCTACCAATGAAATTACTTCACTTAAATGGACTAGCTGTAATTTTATAACAAGGCTTTTAAGTGTTTTGAACAATGTAAGCTATTTGAGCAATTTTCTATAAAAGCACCAACAAAGCATTTGTATTTTATATATTGCGAAGCATTTAACAGAATAAGATTTTTTATGTTTTGTATATTTAACGGCTGTATGAACGGTATCCATACTATTCATAAGCGTGTTCGACGTATGCCCATAACACAAGATAGTATAATGCGCTTATACGATTGCAGACAACCGTATCTGATCGGCTTGATTGTTGATTCGAGAATCATGATTTAAATTTCCTGTATTCTGTGTTTATGTCGCTAGTAAAATGTGTCCTATCTAAACTAATCAACATAAATGTGTCAGACAACACATTAGTTGCATAGTGAAACTCCAGCTAAACCACGTTTATTTTTGGCATACTATTTGTTCACGACATGACCACCAACCAAACTCACATGCATCCAAGAATTGGGATTGAACCAGGTTCGCCTAGGTGAGCAGCGCGTTTACCAACCAATACACTTACCGGAAAGCCTTACTATGCTCGAAGACGATACTGTGGTTTTATAGAACTACTGCAAAAGTAGGATTGCAGGTAGTTATCACTTTATATGGAATTAAAGACGGTTGCGACTTTGTTTGGAATATGGTTTTAAGTCAAACCTACACCAAAAGAACAACAACAAAAAAGATTAGAATAATTTAACTAAAATTAATTTGAAGCAAGTTTTTTTTTATATTTAGTATTAACACATTTTATTACTCTATGATAGAGCAGAAATTATTACAAATGCATCTGTTTTAACTATATTCATTTATCCTCGCAACTAACACATAAATGAAATATAACAATGCTGAATTTATTTAGACGTTTAACGTATTGTTTGACGATTAATGGACAGACAAAATTCACATAAGACAAATGAGCCTTAATTTACCGAACGGCGAATTTGATGGCTTTGTTAATTTGTGCAGTTAAGTATGCAACTGAGTGACTGAGGTAACACTAATTAACATGTCCTGAACATTGAAAATGTTATTAATAGCCTGAGCCATCTGATAGAACGTGCAGTGTCTTGTGAGCGTTAATTGTATCTTGTTCTCAACGGGATGTAAAACACACCCACAGTGTTCGATATAGGAATTTCTTTGAAGTTTGTTCTTTTGCCTGTCTTGCACAAATAATTGAAACATGAAACTGAAATGGCTATGTGATATTAGTAAACAATGTTATACGTCTGTTAAATATGACGCAGTGTATGAACGCATTTATAATAAGTTCGCTGCAACAATAAACTTGTCCAATTTAGCGCATAGTTTATTGGGATAATTGCAACACACATTGCGTTTGTTCATACTTATCCATACCATGCATACAACGTATCGAATCGCCCCACGCAGTGTACAGGAGTATCATATTCTATACTTGCTTCTGTTCTTTTTTATCAGGAGGGGTGGGGGAGGGGGCGTTTGGTCATACAAAGAAGGCTTAAAAGAACCAGGATCGTTGAACAGTGAGGATGAGCATACGGCCAGTCGTCTATTTATTGTAAACGTACTATAGCGATTACACGCAAGTTCTTGATCTGAGACACATGGAATGTACTGTGGACGCACTTCGTGTTCACAGAAACACCAGTTTATTCTACCCGCAGGCACTGCCGCAATATTAAATGTGAAAAAAACAAAACCCACTTCTTAGAATCCTGATACAGATCCTGTTAATACACGAAAATTGAGTCGCATTGACATGTTTCATTCGCAAAATCAGCAAATTAAATGAAACGCGGTCCATTCACTTTTGTTTGAAATTTAGTTACGTGTAATTTCAAATCGAGGGGAACATGATTAATTAATTCTCTCAGAGAAATGCAAAAATATGGATGAATGTTCAAAAGCGGCGGCTTCACGTTGCAAATTATTGTCTAATTAAGTGCATAGAAATGTGCGTGCTCATCTCTTACCTCAAGCTCTACCAGATAGCTTATGGCGACCTAAAACGTTACTCACAGAGCTAGTAATTTTCTATCTAATGAACACGGATGATCTAATTTGGATATGATTATGCTCTCAAGCGTAGGCGTCGTTTTTGTTAAACGATTTGCAGTGATGTTAAACAGTCAAAAGGAACAAAAAAACACTGATATAGTTGCACAGTTCCATTTTCTAACGTTTCACCATATGACAGAAATTAATACACATCACTTATTAATTTGTCTGGTAGTGTCTTTTTTGTGCATTATTTATTGCCCAGCTAGCCAGATATCTTTTATAACGTTTACATAGTTCATAACGTAATAAATAAGTTATTATAATGTTAAACTGATTATTTCTAAAGCGAAAAGAACTGCCGAGTAACATGTTTAATTGTTTTTCATGAAATGGATACATTGTTAACAAATTTGACAATGGTGGGACCTGTATTTAGCAAAACGTGCCTAAACTTAGACCTTTACAGCTAGAAATAATACGTACCTGTTCGTACTTCACGTTTACTTCTTCTCGGATTGAAACAGCTTGTGAACACACTAGAAGTGATTGCTTGCCCAATCTCTTTGAAATTCGCTCATAACGTTTGTTTCATACAATTACTCGATAATATTATGATTTTCATTTTTTTGTCTACTTTGGGTACATTCGTTATATGGCTAGTATAGTGAAACATTGTGTTCAATTTTGTTGTCACATTTTTAGGTTGCTCGTATCATGATCAACGTTATAATTAAAAAAATAACTTATTGAGAGTGCTTACATGTATGCTGTTCTTTAGTTATTCAATTTTCTTGTTGCGCTGTTATATATGTTTTGCACATGAGTTATTTGTTGAATAGTTCTTTGCATTCCCTAATCAACTTTCTCATGTTTCACTTTCAACGTTTGAGATAAAATCAATATCGCGATTATAATGACATAACGATCACCTTCAACCATAAAAGAGACAATAAGGTTCTAGATGCCATATTAGAAGTCAAACGTAATGATTTATGACCAAATGGTAGTAAATGTTACGCGAACACATTGTATAACAGCTGTGACTTCATGCTTTTCTGACGACCAGGGTTAGGACAGTGTACACATTGTAAATTGATATCAAACGTTGTAGGTCATTTGATGGTATATTTTCGACATGCAGAAATGTGAAATTCCGGAATTGAATTGAAGATTAACAACCTTATTAGGCAAGCACACATGTTTTGGAATAATCTAATTGTGTGTACAGCAATGGTGAATTGTTTATGCGAGTATCGGTACTTCACATTGAGAAAATACAAAAATAAAAAGCTTCATGTTGATATTTCGAATCGATGGCCCAACTTAAATGGCATATACATTTGCATTAAGTATTGCGACATACACAAACCTAACGTTTTGGACATTTACAAAGTATTAACAACACTTATATAAAGTTTCGTTTGGATAACTGTTGAACTGTACACATGTACGATGATGTATGTATCCAAAGTTGGCCTATGTTAAAAGGCACATAAATCTGTACAGAAAATTGCATCATATACGCAATTAACGTATTGATCCTCTACATAGTATAAGCAACATATCTGTAAAGTTTCATGTTGATATGTAGCAAACTGATATACTAGTTGGCAAAACAAAGTACACAAGAACAACGCTGTAAAGGATCCAAAAGTTTCCTTAGTTCAAGAGCACATACCTCTGCACAGAATATGCGACATTCACCAACATAACGTATTGCACTTCTATATACTACAAACAAAACACTTTAAAGTTTCATGTTAACAGGCAGAAAACTGAGAGACAAGTTCACGACGCAACAAATACATGTGCAATCATAGAAGTATCCAAAACTTTCTAAGTGCAATTGCATAATTGCGCAAAGAATATCGCGACTTACACATAATTGACGTCTTGCACTTCTACATAGTATAAACAAGATATCTGTTAAGTTTCATGATGATAGGAAAAATTCTGACAGACAAGTTCGTGACACAACGAACAAATGTGCAGCGTGAAAGACCAACCCAGGGACCGACCAACCGACTGACAGGTTAATTTCAGAATACCCAAAAACGCTGTGTTATAAATAAGCTTTTGATATACACATAACATATACATAATATAAACGGGCCGGCTAGCTCAGTTAGTAGAGATCTACCTTTGATTGATTAAGAACAGTTTGCAGTGACTGACACAAGTATATATGCATATATTATACCTCACATAAATTTGTTTCTTCTTTGCGTATATAAACTACACAGGTCCGTTATTTTGAATAGTGCCCGGTAAAGATGCGCGCGAATCTAGTCAGCGGGCACTATTCAAAATAACGGACCTGTGCTGACTAGATGCGCGCGAATCTAATAGTGCCCACTTTATATATTATATGTTAATGCATATGTACGGGGAAACTATAAGGAAAATAATATAATATATTATATAAACTACATAATATATAATTTAAACTACATACTTTAAACTACATATAATATATAATATATAATATATAATATATAATAAATAATATATAATATAAATATTGATGGAATTTATATTGTGTTATTTATTTTTTTATTTTTTATTTCTATTCACATTTATCGGCACAAAACTGTTCGGTATAATATAAGAAATAGCCCTCAGTGAGGTTTTCTATTTCTTTTTTGGTAGTGTTAAACCCAGTTTCAAGTTGTTTTAATACTCTTGGTCCAACTGGTTTGAGAGATTACAAACAATTTTTACCAACAAAGTTAAACCAGAAGAAAAACAACAAGAGGCATAATTTATACACAATACTGTCTCAACACATGTTATGTGAATGTTGTGAAACCAAGGAAGATGATTAATATATTTTTCGAAATAATTTATTTGACAGAAAGACATGCTACTAATTATTTTTATATATAGAACGTTCAAAAATGTTATACAAAATAGTGACGAAAAACATATTCTTACAACGATGTACCAATGTGATTTTTTATTTGCAAGGGAGATGACTCCAATACTGTTGCTTTCAAAGGAAAAGTGTGAGTTGTTAAACTACACATGAGACGGTCTTTGGAAAACCTGGCTTAATGCATGCGCATTAAGTATTGTCTCAGTTAAGCCTGATTAGTCCACACAGTCTATTCAAAAACGACACTTTCCGGTTTTATTTCATCTTTCGTTTGCGTCTTGAAAACGAAAATCCAGTATAGGTCTTCCAGATTGCAAACAACGTTGTATTTATCTATGACCTATACTATTGTTGTACACCATAAGCATGTGTACAATGACATGCATTGAATAAACTGACAATGAAATAGGTTTGTACTCGGTGTATTCGTTAACGTGTCAGCTTAGCTTACACACGTCATCATGTCATCGGATTGCGTGACCCATTGTTTTCAATTTATACTGTAGCTATTACAATCACAACTATTATTGCAAATCAGACAAAATGTCATGAATGCATGTATACTACTCGGATCTGTAAGTCACTCACATCGCAGTACATAGTGGAATAATCATTTGTTTTTGCCTTTTCTATATATGTCAATTACAGTCACTTAATTTTTTAACATTGCAACAATTCTACACTGTAATTATTCGAGGCCCGCTGTCAATTATGGGACACAATTCTCTAACATGAGTAGTTGACTCGAATCGATTTGAAACAATTGTGTTTAATTATTATTCGATGATTTATTTACACAATCTTGAGAAAGCATTTATAGCTACAAGCGAAAGCTCAACCTTTATTACATAAATAGTGTTTATGTTCAGAAAATTAACATTACTCAGTCGGTTAATTTTGATCTAAGTCTCAGAAGTATGAGAACGTTAACTCTCCCGTATGAGTCATATGTACATACCATACGGTTATCCATAATATCGTGGCTATCGTGGACATTTGCAGAGTAAATAAAAAAGTTTCGTACGTTTACATACGTCTATCATTTCAGTTTTAGTTCAATTCTCAAATTATGAAAAATATGATGGATTTGTCGCTAGAACGATGCAACCTTTTTCTGAAACTAAAGCTATACGTGTCTTTAAAAAACAGGAGTAAAATAGATTATTTGGTATACTTTGGTACAATTGTCCCTAAAGCCTTGAGTACATGTCTCTGTCAAATGCACATACAGGCTATTTGTTTGAAACTAAGTATAGGGGAAGATATCTTAAGAACAGTACACTCGAACTTAACACATACTATTAGTTTCGAAATATAACACAGTATAACTTTAGCAGATACGCAAGCGGAAGGGAAACATTATTAACAGGCCAATATCCTCAATGTCAAGTGACCTATTTATAAAATCCCAACGGTTACACAAAACAATCATAAACACAAAAGGGTACAGATATGGTCATTTCCCATGAACAGTTAAATTCATTGCATTTGGGGTTGGGGTGGGGGCTAAAATATGTCCTCACTCTTATTGCATTGACAATGATGTAAAGAAAAAGACTTGAATGTTAATTTTCACCTAATATCCTTGCGTTTTTATTAAAACGGTAATACGATTTTTACTTTTTAATGACCATTTAAAGTGATCTGTTCCCAGATTTTCGTATTTTTTGCAAAATATAATTGAATTATTGTATTTCCAAAATGTACAATTTGGAATAGTTTTAAATATTTATAATAACACGGACAATTTACAATAAAAAAGATGCAAGGCCTTGAGATCGAACCCGAGACCTATAGAAACAAGCTGGGTTTGTTTTCATTACACCACGCAGGCTATCTACATGTCTATGTCAGTAATACACGTTTTTGCTAAATTATAAATGAAACGCTTTATCAACGCTTTTATTTTTCCGATTTTGATTGATGATTATAAATAAACGAACATATATTTTTCACATTTTTCTTCAACATGAGTATTATTTTGCTTGTTTGAATTTATTGCATGTTTTTTTTTTTTTTTTTTTTTTTTNTTTTGAAATCTATGACACTTATTTTGCCAAACTAAGTCCTTTTAAGTACTCTTTGGTATGATGAAAATAGAGAAGCCTAATTGAAATATTTAGAAACACAAATGTGTCGATGCGAATAGAAAGAGAGTGGTATATCAGTCTGCCTAATAGCAGACGTTTCATTCACAAACGTATATTGTTATACTATTCCCACGCACTGATCTTCAAATAGCTTCCATCGTTTGTAACATCAGAAGCGAAGTCTTTAATCTAATTTTCACACTTAATTAATTGTATCGTATTTATGTGTTCATAGTTGAGACAGTGGTTTATTGCACTAATGTTATTGCGGCTTTGGTTGAGTCTTGGTTTCACATGAAACAAATGGCAACTCAAAAACAACAACACTCATTAGTGTAATACATATTTAGTACATATAAAGCCATGCAATAAAGAGAGAGCAAACATAAGATCAAACGCCAACGCCAATAGACCATCATTGACTGATTATTTGTGCATCATAAAAAGCTACAATTCATCGTATCATCCCATCAGTATATATTGCCATCATAACTAACACAGAAACAAATGCTTCTATAGTGTTTATGGCTTATGGTTAGACGCATCGCTGAAAGATAACTGTCACATAAGCCATCTTATAACGAATACGGTTTATATGAATATATATTGAATGTTCATAAAAAATTACAATAATAATTGCAAAATATACTTTAGACACATATAGCACCCACTTGTCAGGTTTTTAAACCCAATTTAGGTTTATAAAAGTGTGAAAGCCATTAGATTGTTAATGATCTTTATTCGGTACTGTTTGAACTCATAACTGACTTAAAATGCATTCATTAAATGTCCTTTAATCCCAGCATGTTACCATCAAGTGTAAATTGATTTGAAAAAGTAGAGGTAGTAACAAAAGACTGACTAGGTTAACATTGAATTATCATTTGATTTTAACTGTTGCAGCATAGTTTGGTTATCAATGAACATGTGCCTGCATTGATAGATGCCTCCTCTTGGGACAGTTCTTGCTATAAGTGCAACTCGATCAACTGAACACACATTTGTTGTTTTGTATTCAACCGTCATTTGAAAGTAAGGGAAGATGACTCTGTGTTCCATTCGTATATGGCTATTTACACTTACAGATGACGACAAGTACCAAAAAGCATATGACATAGCATTCAGTGTTTATCTTGAATTTATATCATATTGAAATAGAAACTCATATTTTAGGTTTTCATAGCGGTGATATACAATTTGTTATTAAGATAAATATTGTTGTTGTTTTATCTTCGATACAAAAGAAATACAATTGCTGAATATATATATATATTCCCTATACATAGCCCTTTATCAATATCCAAGATCCACCAAAGCAAACCACAATAGGCAGTTTAAAAAAATTGAAAAAAAATGACTCAATGTGTTTTGTCAATTTTTTTAAACTGCCTATCGTGGTTTGCTTTGGTGGATCTTGGATATTGATATAGGGCTCTATAAAACAAGCATAACATTGTAAAATACAACACCAGGAAGATATGTCAGCACCAGAGAGATGCGTATGAGATAAAACTTTGGTATTTTATTGCAGACAAATAACCAATTGTCGATACAATACCATATAGAACGCACCTGCCCAAACACAAAACGTTCGGTGATAGATCGTTTCAACGCATTGAATCAGTCCATGTAAGGCATTGTAAATGATGCGAATTACCAAATTACTTTGAATCAGACCTAACAATGTTACATCTACATCTCCCAATTTTCACCTCAAAACATCTAAATAACAAGAAACTATAATTTTGAAAGTGATAATGACTTTTACATGATTTACCAACATATTTAACAGATGAAACTGTAATGTAAATTATTATAACGATATTTGATATCCTGCTCCATTCAATGTTAATTGTATTGTGTTAATGTGTCTCATTTGTCATGTTCAACATTTTGTTTTGTTATGTCAAAATGGATTTGTTTTGAAGCAATTAGGGTTTTTTATTAGCATAAATATATAAAAGAAATACAAACGCCTTGTGTTTTTACTAATACCGTCGTTCAACTGGCAATAAATTGGTATACCTTAGTCCATATCTTGAATTACAATGATCATATTGAAATATCCATTCATATTGTATGTGTTCAGAGCAGTTAAACACAATTTTTTATATTGCTAATTGTCTTTTACAAAAGCTCAGTTTGTTTTATCTTCGAGACAAAATAAATTACTAACGCCAGATATGTGTAGGGAATTTTTGAAAGCGTAGTGTTATTGAATATCATTGTTTTTTACCTACCGCAAATGTGCATTATTGGATTCTTCCTGAAGCGATAGCTTGAATGCAACATAATAACAATCAGTTTTCAAAGGTAAGGCTTTTTAACAAACTCACAAGTTCAATGTGATTGTCTGTTTAATGCAAAATATGCGAACTAAGTCTAAGCATTCTTTGAAAAAAGACATAAAATGCCGCATACGAGCCGTACAAACTATTTTTCTTTGTTTCGACCTTTGGACACTTATCAACGTGCATTTCTCAGAGTGCTACAGTGTCGATAATGAATCTTAGAAGTCAATATATTTATTGTTTCAGGGACATTGTGTTGGGCTCTTGATGATAATGTTAAACATCTAAGCATACCACGAAAGTGTTATCCGAAAGGCATGTGAATAGAAGAAAAGATGGGCGTTGTTACATATAAAAAAGGCTTTGTTTTTTGCACTTTGAAAATGTCTCGCTGTTTAACCGGGTAAGTAAGTAAGTAAGTTCATTAAGTACATGAACAGAAATGTGTGTGTGTTTTGGCGAAACCGATTGATGATGAAAAGTATTTGCTATGATATTTTTCATACAATTGCATGTTGCATCATATAATGCAAATGTAGGTTTTTTATATTATGTGGACGATATAAAGCCGGGTTATTTATTGACGTTCGATTTACAGCCATCCACTGTTCTCATTATTTTATTGCTTTAACTACATTTCTTTGAAATTTCCGTCCCTGTGTATGTTAGTTGAATGTTTATTCACGTTTATTCTAAGTGTTTGACACTCATTCAATATTCAAACAGTGACATTACGTCTGGTTCTAAGGAAAAATAGATTGCGATACATAAGAAAAAAATTATTATATCTGGCTAAACACCACATAATCTAATATAAATGTACATTAAAACCACGCGATACTTTGAAATAAGCTTATGACACTTAACACAATGCACCGTCAACTATTTAGCGTATAAGACGGAATACTGGGTTATTTAGTTTTGTCTTAATGGTTATTAACTATGTTTACATAGTTTATTAGTCAGAGTAATTACAAGGTATTAATGTTATTTGAGAATCAATAACCGACTTGATTACAAAGCTTTTTGTTGTTAAAAGTCATAATGACTGCTTACACACTTGCCACATGGGTTTTACCATATCGCTTTGATAACTTTTTATTAGTCATCCTTCTGTCGGTGATGTGAATGAAATACTGACACTCGTCAGCTTTTCTAGTTTGACATCTGTGAGTGCTTTTTGTTTCACGAATTAATACGCAAAAAATCACATCATGCTTCTTTCCGATATTATCTTCTTAATTTATAAAAGGACAGGTTTTTGTGATGATAATTTTGTTTGTTGTTCAAAACTATCTAGAAGGGAACTCAGCAATGTTAAATCGATGAATCTTTACTGTCTGATGTACTGTGAACTTCAGCGAGTTAATTGTTGACATTTATCATCGTCTGTGGAATCACATTATACCCTTTGAAAATAAACTTCTCTTGAATGGGTATTTTGGTTGTAATAAATAACCATAACATATATACGATTGGTCTCAGAGGACATACTTAGGATAATTTACAACCACTTGCGCTACAATACATGAACTTAAAACATGCCGATAGATATTTCCAAATAATGTCTATGAATGTTAACATTATTGCACAAACTGACGAGAGTCGGGTATAGCCGTAGATAAAATAAAAGCTTAAGATTATACAAATATTGTTCTATTAATACACTTTGAGTAAGCGTGTTTGATACACAATACAAATGATTTTAAATTGTAAATACAGAACACGGAAACACGTTTACATTGAACGGATTAGTATCGTGTAGAAACCTCATTTTTGTACGACATTATAATTTCTGAAATAATTAATTGATAGCACACTTTGCTGTAGTTTCGAACCTGTATTTTTGAAATATAATTTAAGAATGTAAACTGCGTTTTTAATGTTTTGTAGAGCATTACATTATTTTTATCAATGTAAATATTGTGTTAAACGCAGTGCAAAACTGCGCGTTCTATTTTGTACATGCATACAATCCCTTCAATGTTTTGTACAGATTGTTGTACAAAAAGGAATACTATTTCATTTAATAAAAGTTCAACTGATTTTGAAAAAAGCACAAAACTCTAATATCTTACAAAGCGGATAATTTTGTTATGCTTATAAATTCTTGCATCTAAAGATGTGTTTCTAAATATGGGACCTTTGTTCATATTGTAAACGTTCTCTTTGTTGAAATAGTTTGAATGATATTTGTAAGACAGTAATGGATATGTCTGGATAATTGTTTGTTGCACCAGTACTTAGAAAGCTTTTGACATTTATATCATAGGGAACGAAAGCTTTATGAAGCTATTTGACCATGCTGTTATTTGTTCTTTATTATATTAGCATCATATATTTACAGACGTTGTCAATTGTTTTTACAGCTGAATGACGAATTGTTGTTTTGTTGTTAAGTGTTCTCTGTAGTCGTATGTCCAGACATGCCGAGCAAGCATTCTGGTGTGTTGTATCTGAAAGCTGTCGACATTTTAACATGATGGTAACAAGCTTTCTGAGCATTGTGCTGTCTGTAAAAAAGATAATATATTGTGTAATGTTTATATATATTCCAAACATATTGACAAACTGTAGATTTTTTTTACAAAATAAATAGACACTTGCACTAGGATTTTTAAAAAGTGCATTTGTTTTTTGATACACTATTAAACACGTAACGCTGAGGTGGTACATGTAATCATACATAAGGTGTATATGTGATGTGATACGATAGATGGTAGTTTGGGTAATCTTCATCATAATTGAAATAAGTGTATAGTTACAATTTAACCAACGTGGGAACTTGTCTATTCCAACAGTTGAGAAATTTTAAAATTATTATAGTACAACTACTCAACAAATCTGATTCTATCATCATATATATGCAGTTTTGCGGTTCTTCAAATTTTAAATATTTGTTTTGTGAAAAGTCATTATTGTATTGTTTGTGTGAATTATTTCTTAGATTCACACAGTGTTAAAGCACGTATTCTTGTACTGAATATTTAATTTATTTTGTATTTACTGCTGTTCATGGGCAATTCGTTTTTTTTCCGCTTATTTAAATGGTCACAGGCTTTTTATCTCCAGATTTTTCAACAAAAAACTGCGAAAACTTATTGGACCTTTAATCACCAAACTATGCTAGATTTATCGAATTCCGTTTGAATGCCATACCTTTTATCGCAATATCTGGAGCGGTTAAATATTGGTTAACTAAATAGAAGGGAACATGTGATAAGTGTGTGAATAATGGTGATGCCGCGATAAACAATACAACACATTGGATGAATGCGATAATTACATTTACATATGTAAAGCTTTCATACCTGAAAATACTGAAGACAGAGAATGCCTTACATTGTGGAGCACGAGGGCGTTTGTTGAAACAAAATGCGTCTATTATATATATATAATGTTATGCACACATGACAAAAATTAATGAGAAAAAGTAAAGTAAGTGTATTTGGTTTCACGTTATACGTACTCGTTAATATAACCTTAAGAAACAAATCTACGTATCAAGGATTAAAAGCGAAAGGGCTCTTACTAAAACATTTTCAGAACATGCATATTTATGTATTAAATTATCTTAATTTGAGGTTATCAATAATAATGTAAAATTTAAATTGTTGCTACGGTTCTAATGTTCTAAGCGAATTTTTTTTTCAATGCATAAAAGGGTCTATGTGCAGTGAAGGGTCAATGAGAACTCTTTCGAATAGTTTTAAGAAAAACACTTAATGGAAATAAATACAAAACTGATAAATAATTTTATAAATTATTATCGATTTTTATTTAGAAAACCTCCAGAACATATATTATTATGTAATTTATGAAAACTAAGAAATATTGTTGCTATTTATTTGCGCGTAGACCTTTTCCGTAATATTGTATTGTTATTATTTTATTTCGTTTTTTTTAAATTAAGTTTTGTTTTATTTGTAACATTTATGATATCTTATTAAAATTAATAAGACTTTTATGGTATTTTACAGAAAGTTTTTATGCATGAATATATGTGCTTTGAAACTATAGGGCTTATTAAAAAACAAACAAAAGAACTGACACGCACAAAACACCAGCCTCTGACCGGGTTAATGCTGTCATATTAAGAACAGATTCTCCATAAGTTGTTTTAACCTTACTAAGGTATGTTTAAGACGCAGAGTTAAGTTTTCAATTTCTTCTGTTACCATATAAACAAACATTGTGGTCTGATGAAAACACTGAAATAACGTGCATATTAAACATATGGCCGTTTATCTACATACAAAGTTTCATCAACCAAGGTACAATACTTTTTGGCTTGTCGCAAAATCCCGATTATATTTTGTATTTAGTTCTGTAGCCACAGCAAATTTCAATTTTTGTCTGACAAAAAACTAAAGAAAATTTTATTTTCCCCATATGGCTCTATGGTCGGATGGACAGACGAAACTGAAAAAAAAAACATACATGCGGCTTCACAAACCTAGTTTAAGTTTGAGTTGTCGAATGATCCATATTTTAGTTTTCTTTTATTTCTGTACCCACAGCAACGACAAACATCTGACGTAAACAATGAAAACCCAACATTTTCCATTTGGCCCTTTATAAACATAATTAGTAACATTAACATTGTGTAAGTACTTTTAGAGGTATCGTGCGACCAAAGGTTTTCCGGTCGAACGTACGGAAGAACTAATGGACAGACGGATAGACGAACACAACGTGAAATGACCTGCACATTTTCCATATTACCCTGTATCCATATACTGAGTTCCGTCAACCTAGCTTAAGTACTGTTTAGCTATGGCAGGATCCCGATATTTTGGACGGACGAATGGACTTACATACGAATAAATCTGAAATAACATGCACTAAGTCTTGTCTCATATGGCCACATACCAAATTGCATAAACTTTGCTTAAGTACCTTTTTAGTCATCGGAGGATATAGAGTTGAATTGGTCAGGTATGTTTATAACTATGCACTCTGTTATCATAGCTACCACAGTGTTTTTTGTGTGTGCAACGAAACACTCAAATAAAGTCGATATGGACCCTCTTTCCACATACCAAGTTTTATAAAGCTAGCTAGAATACTTTTGTAGTTATTGCATGGTCCCAATTTTAGTTTTTATTTACATCTGTATTAACAGCAACCACAATTTATGTCTGACAAACAAACTCAAATAACGTGCATATTCCACATGCATTGAGAGTAAGCAGGTTACCATAATGGTGAGATGTTATTCGGTTGGAACGTGTGACAGAATGTAAATATACCTGTTTTTTGTTTACACATTCCATTCATTTGTTGTATATATCTCCAGACAGTTACAAACCACAGTAGCCCAATACTATTTACTACAAGCGGGGCGATTAGATGAACAATTGTGATTGGCAAACTCCAACGACCGATACTTGATTTGCTACAAAAGTATAAGTCAAGTTGGACCATTGTTATCAAACCCACAGTAAGAGTGCAGAATGTTATTGAAATGTATTGGAATGCTTCCGAAAATAAACGACATACGCACATAATTTATTGCGCGCGGTAAAGTAATATACTGATTTCGAGTAAATTGTTAAACATATAAGACTGGGAGTGCAGATAACTGAGTTTGGCCTCAGACAGGCATGCTGGAAACGACCAAGTATTTAATTCTACAATGGGCATTGTGCAGGGAAATGCAGGGAAATTTAATATCCAAGAAACCTCTTCAAGTTGTATGCAATTTATTTGTAGCTAGTCCGATGTTATCCAATCACAACATGTGTTCGATTATTTCAAATTGAATCGAATAAATTGACTGTTAAAGTGTGTTAAAAAGAGAACAAGTTAATAAATCGACAAATTATTCAATAGCACTTATATTTCTAAATCAAATAATCTTTGTACTTTTCTTCGGGTAGACAAGTTAATCATGCATCTTGAATGGGAATAGTAGAAACGAATTCGTTATATCATTGCAGAACCAAATGAATATCTAGGTATCGTGTGCACGAATCTGAACAGACTAATGGGGATTTCCTTAATGAGAACACGATCTGTTTTTTTCTGCAGTACATCAAACAATTATTCGCAATAGAAATTGTGTTTTCGTTTAGTTTGTGGTACTACTTTTCTGAACTTTTATTCTAGGTTTTGGTTTGTCAACAGTTTATGTGTTTTGATAAAATGGTAATAAGATCTTAAATACTTTCTTTCGGTGCACAGTGGTTAAATTTGTGTTAAAAAGTCATACATTTTATATTTGAGGTTCAATGACAACAGTTACGATGCCTAACGTTAAGGGTTTTGTATATTTTTTTGTTTACGCAATTTCTTTGCAAATTGAAAACAATGATACAAACAGTAATAACTTGTACTTCATTCATTAATTCATTATGCAACTGAAATTAATCTTTCGCATACCCATTTACGAATACTATGTATTCTGTCAATGTCATTTTCCGAGACAATTTTTGTTTTGACGATTCTGCCACTATAGACAATCTGTTTTTGTGTTATAGTGCGTGATATGTTAGAAGACCTTAGATTAACAAAATACACACAGCAATGATTAATGAACTTCTCCATTAATACTTTATGATAATTCATTATGTGTCAGATCTGATATGGCGGTTTTGTTAAAACAAATCTGCCCACGTTCCTGTCATAATGATTTATTCGAATCATATTAGCGTTCATGTTAAAGGAAGCGATTATCACCATCAAAGCACAGATTGTTGCTGTGAATAAAAGAGGCCAATATCAACAATGGAACTTCATGAATAGGACTTAATTTAGGAATGAACTGACGGCGTCACGCAATGACTCACATGGTTAATTCGTGATGGTCGATAATTTAAATATACATCAAATATAACCGATTTGATTGGCACTATAACAGTTTAAGAACCTATCCGCTAAAGAAATTGAATAGTTTTATTAATACATCTGATATTCACATTGCATTTTCTTATTGCACGCGGTATGGAGATGTGCAATCACAATAATAATCGAAAATAGCAATGGACCTTGAATTTATAGTAGTTTGTTAATTACTGAACAGCAGGACAGTTGATATTGTACCGAACTACTGAACAATTGGTGTTAATAAATGGTTTAATCGAAACACAATATGAAAGAAACTTAACTTAATGAATTCATGAGATTGCAAATGTATTAGATGATTCTTACTTGCGGAGATATGAGTTACTGAGTTTTTATACAGTGTTCATTTAAAGCAGATGCGCATTGTAAAACTAAAAACCTTCTTATTTAATAAAGAAACAAATAAATAAAAACAAACATATATAAACGAACGAACGAACGAATGGACGGAATGACGAACGAACGAACGAACGAACGAACTGATGGACGGACGAACAAACGAACGAACGAACGGACAAACGAAAGAACGAATTGAAGCTCTAGGATATTTGAATTCCATTCTATTTTATTTCAGTTTGATTTGAATTGTGTTGGTACCAAGTTAGATTTTATTCACACTTGAATGTGTTATACATAAATATGGGTCTTGTGTAAGGTTTTGACGCTTTGAAACTGGTTGTAAACCCCACAAACCTATGATTTGCATTAACCACATTTTTATTCATTGGTGTTTGTTTTTGTCCTGTGCTTTGTCCTGTGTCTACATGTATGGCTATTGGTGACTTATCTCAAATAACGAACCGGTAGCTGATAATAAGAATGACCTCTGTCTGATTCTACTGGAATTTCACTTTTTACATTGTCATCAATATTGTAAGATGATTAACGAATGGTTCAATGGTCATTAAAAACGCTTGCTGCTTATGAATTCATATTTCTGTTCCTTTTCGGTGTTATTGTTTTTGTAATTGTTAGTATTAAAAACACTAAGTTATACGACCACCATATTCGGTTGGTATAAAACATCATTTAATGCCAACCAAACTGTCAATTAAACATACGCTTATGCTATTCATTCTTTTGTAAAATAAATATTATTTTTAATTTGAGAGAGCTGTATGGTCATGGCACAATCGATATCTAAGGAATTGACATTTACCTTTCAGAAACAGATATTCTTTTCCATTTTGATATGATCGATGAAATCGGCCCCTTCAAAAGAGCTCTCAAAGAAAACGGAACGAAATCAATCAGTTATTCATTGTTTATACAACGATTCATTTTTTTTAAATACACAATATAAACATCCTACATGCATATTCATCTACATTTTCAAAACATACATTATTTATAAAATTATACAAGTATTAAGATAACCAGAACTGAAGATATAGGTTTATTTAGTTCTTGTTCAACGGAAACACTTATTTGCATGCTATAATGCGATTAAAACGATTCTTAGTTTCGATTTTTTTAAAGCATTTAAATAATTAAATAATTCGTGTGAATTAAATAAATGACTATGAAAAAAAGTATATAAATAATACGCGATTTGTGCTTCGACTTAGAATAGGATATGTTAGTATTACAGAAGAGGGAATAAAACAGGAAACACAGGAGAACGAATAATACTCCTGCATCATACATGTTTACAGTTGTCTTTAAATCAAGAGGATGTATGCTCCAATGTATCGGTTTTGTATGCTTTATTTCATGATTTGAAAATCGAAAATTACAAACAATAATAATGGCAGGTCATATTGTTAAGGCTAATAAAATAGTTTATTTCGTTTTTATTAATTGTTTGGTCATATATCTGGAAGTGCACATACATATTGCTAAGTGGCCTTCATCATCTACTGCTCATTCCAAATTTGAAAGTTAGTCTTTACTGCTATGGTTTGAATGATTTGTATTGTATTGTCGTGTAATTGGTATGTCTTTACAATTAATCGTTTTTTCTTTAACAACAAGGATGCTTTGGACATGTTTTGTTAGGAAAGGACAGCTTTATGAGGCCATGTTTTATTGAGGTCTGGCCATTACATATTTTCACTGACGTGAACATTTGTTTGAATGTCCAGACAGAATAAATGTCGAAGAATCACCATGTTTTGTTGCTTCTTTATATGGGCCACATTGTTCCGCAATAATGTTTGGTAGGACGGAAAACAACTTTAAAGTAATACTAACATACTACTGACATCAGTCATGTATTCAATGTAACTAAGACATAAAATGTATGATAAGCTATTCATATATATGTGACTTTAATTACAAAACAAACATCATTAACAGTTACATCGAGATCAGTTGCATTTTATAACTCCTAACCCTTTATACTTGATATAGTGCCAATATTAATAATGATGCTCGTGTAATTTATCGTAAACACCTATTGAGTTGTGGTAATTGTTTTTATAAATGATTATTAACGTGTATATGCAGCTTTTATTTGTTTGCCTCCGGATATCCTTTGATGTTATGGGTATATATAATATGGCAATTAAGTCATAAGCATCCAATCGACATAATTATCGTGTTCGTAAGGTATAATCAGAAGTATATACTCTGTAACCAATGTTTCCTATCAGCATGCAGGATTGCGTGATGTTGGAAACAAGCACATTCAAATATTGTAATGGTGTTTGGTATAAGATTTGCGCAGACGGTTTCTGATATTTAATAATCGGATGTATTCGTGCGAGTAAGCTTGTATTGAAATTGTGCACTGTAATAACCTTATCGCACAAATTTGATGATTTAACGCTTTGTCTCAAATACCAATGTGGACAAATCCATTATGCAACATTATGTGACAATGATTTGTTACATAAATGACTGTGTGCATTACGATATGATAATAAAATGATGTGTATGAGTTAAGATTAAAATATTACATACTTATGATTGTGGAAGTAGTTTGTTAGAGGCCTTAACACTATAGGGGAAAAAAGCTCAAACTGTTCAGTTTACATTGCAAATAGGACGTTCAAGAGACATTTTTACAAAACCTAAAGCACAAAAAGGGCAAATATCTGAACAATAAAATTTGTAATTAAGTTACATTTTTTATGATTCCACATGTAAGAATTTACCTTGACAAGTTTGCAGCACATTACAATACATTCATTTCGTCGCCAAACCCTAGACTCTTGTTATCATACCACTGTCATCGAAAACACATTCTTTCTATTGGGCCTTTGAAAAAACTATTCACATTAGAGTTTCGGAAAATTCATGTACATTTCGAATGAAACATATGGACACAATTTACCCCCAGTTTTGTAAATTGACTGCATGGTCTTTTTCTGAAAAATCAACTGTGTGATTGATTACGGTCATGTCTCGGAGTTCAGTATGTTCCATGGTCATAACACTGTCTTATTTAAATCAAAGCAATCGTAGAGTCAGATTTAGAGGGCAGATCGTTGTTATTCATTTGTAGCTGATTGACAGCACTGACCATTTACTATAGAGTTCGCCCTAGTTAATATGGCAGTGTCCAATTTGATGCTCTGACAACTGTTTATAAATTATTATGAATATCAGCAACAGTAACAACACATAGATTATGCATATTAAAAAATACCAACCTTTGAGTACAATCTTTTTGTGTTGAGCGACTCTCGACGTTTCAGCAGTATCTCCAGAGATGTGTTACTTAAGGTTAGAAATCTGGCACTCTCTTCGTAAGACATTTTTACGTCTGCAAATATAGGCGCTTGCATCGGTAGGCAACACGAATGGGATTTTGTCATCAAAAAGAAACGTTACACAGTGTAGTGTTCTACACAGGCTGTTCCCATAATTAGGGCAACATTACACAATCAAACAATGTAACATCACAAAATATTACCCGCTTGTTTCAACAAAGTGGTAAACAGTATTAAATTTCTAATTAACATTTATATAGTTAAGTAGGTAGTAACACATTATGTCTAATATTTCTTGACGTTATATTGTGACAGTAATTGTGTAATTGTCATAGATTCTTGATTGCTAAATCATCTGACTTTGAGTGTTGTAGCTTCATAACACAATCCAAATGAAATTTATTGACATTATATATCATGATAGATATATCCTGTTCCGTTTAAATTACATCCTTTAAAACAGCATCTCAAATGCACTCAAAACCAAGGCAATACAATGAAACTTTTGACCGAATATTAAAAATGCTACAACATATTTTATTTTAATTCTGATTTTAAAACTGGCACTTTGCTGAAGACGCCTCATTTTTGTATTCGTAATGAAATTTTGCTTGGGTTCGCGTTACAGACGATTTTATTTCCAAAAAATGGCAACTACGAGAACAAGTTAAATGGAATATGATACCTAGATCGAAATATAAAGTCTCTGCAGAGAAGTGAAATTGCATACCCACTCTCATATGGTAAGTTTAATATGGCGAATCACTGAACGCTGATGAATTTCACGAAATCCCGAGAAAAAAGTGATACATTATTCCGACAATTTTTCATATATATGCCTTAAAAAATACCGACATGGTAATTTTGCATTTAACGTGAGACCAGCATGAGTTGTACTATAACTACTTATATCGTTCGAGTGTATTAGCCTTACATTTTTAATAGACATCACCAAACACAAAGTCATTTCGAATCAGTACTATTTCTTACATGCTTACTGTATCATACATACTTGTGGGCTTCTTAAAAGTATTATGCCTTACATAAATGATTTTCTTTCTTGCATGTATGCGAGTCGAACGTCCGTTAATTAGGTTAATTTTCAAAATGTTAATTAAATCAAGCCAATAAAGGGTATTGTTCCGCCTGTATCCGGGCGTGTGAGTGGCAACTAAGCCCAAGTGGTCAGAAACCATATTTCTGTGAGTGTTTCTGCCATTCTATACACACAATGTGAGGTAACTGCTTTAGTCCAAGATGCGACAGCTGCATGGTTAAGGACTTTTCTAGTAAAGCAATTGCTTTATCAAGATTAATAGATGTGTTTTTGATGACGAAATTCCTTTCATTTGATTAATGCTGATACTTTTTTATGTACGATTTTTATGTGCTCTATATAATATTGGTACATCTTCTTTTTTTTACTCATGACCTAATCTTTTTGTTGGGCGTAGCTTTCAAGGATCACTTTAGACATATATTTCTTATCATAAATTATGCAACGATACAATTGCAAGCCATTCGAATGCGGTAAATATAATACCGATAAGTATTGCATACATATTTAACGATAAAATTGCAAGCCATTCGAATGCGGTAAATATAATACTGATTAGTATTGCATACAAGTTGAAGATTTTAATTAACATAATATAACTTTAATATATGATATCGGTTGAGTCCGAAATGGAAAAGGCGAGCCTGATATAATGACAAGGACAGGTTGATATCCTATCGTTCTGTAATATATCATGTCAGACTTAGAACAAAATAACGGCGAAAATTGCCAAGTTTCAAGTGTATTTTAAGCTCAGTTTATGCTTAATATGACACTATGAGCAAAACTAATACAAAAACATCGATACTACACAATTGAAGGGGCTTCATATCGAACAGCAGACATTTTATTTAAAGAGAGATAATATTGACGTGTTATTCAACACATAAGAACAGTATTTGAACATTGAGCATTAGAGGAACAACATATACAATATTTAAATGTATAGAGAAATAAACATGAAAAACATGCTTAACCTTTATACTTTTTCAATATTTCGTTAACGTACAAATATATTTTTCTGTACGTACTGTTATTATGCTAATCGATGGATATTTAAAATTAATCTTATTCGATGTCGTGTAATATGTGTTATCAATAAAACGTTTTCTTATTTTTGAGGGCATCAATTTCAACTAAATAATGTAATTTATGACAAAATGATTACAGAAGTTAAATAAATTACAGTCTTTGGTTCGATTATATTTCATGTCAACTTCCAGTTTCGACAGGTTACCTGTTTTTGGTACGAATTTGTATCATGTATTTAAGAAATGTATCTGTAGTTTTAACCATGTTAAATTCGAACCTATACATATATATNGATTTAGACCAAACATAACTCATTATAGTTTCAATATCAATTTGGAGGAGCTTTACTCGGGGTTCTCCGTATATAATAAATAATGCCGTTCTGGTTTTAACCCCTAATACAATAGGCAGAAACGTCAGCTGAACTTTGTATAACACATATTTATTTTTTAAACCCCCTACATTAACATCCCTACAAAAAAGGTTTAATCTTTTTTTAAATAGATCAATTTTAATATTAATTTGAAAAACAAAACGAGATTACTACATGTATTAATAAGACAGTACGAAGCTTTGGGTTCCTGTTCGGCCATATTCTTTTTGTTTGTGAAAAAGAACCACTACTATTGAACAAAATACCGATGTATTTATACTTATGAAACATTCCAATGGGATGATCTGTATAGTAAAATTCATAATTAATATGTCTACTTTTACTAAAAATAACAATGTTTGAATCGTACATATTAACAGTTAGTTTCCATAAGTACCAATATTTTGAATACAAATGTAAACAATTTTGAAGCTCGTTTGCGGATTCTGACACGATAACAGTGCAACTGAAAATAACTTTCCAGGAAGGGCAACTCTCGTATTATGAACTAGATAGTTAGTAAAGTCGACTTACCTTTCTTGATTTCAAATAGTGTAATCTTACTGTAAGTTTACCAAATTTCAGATCCAAATGACTCAAAGTAGTCTCGTAAATTATTGCTCTGATTTGTCAGACTTGAGGTGATCTTAAATTATCACGGACATTAAGGTTTCCCTCCTAAGGCCATAGCCTTACACTTTTTAGCCTTTTTTGGCCATTTTTACATTTTAATTTTTCTGAATGATGTTACGCACGTGCGTAAGTGCGTATCGCTGGCTACGCCCCTGGTCAGTGTACACCAACACAAATAGATTGAACACGTTTAACATATCGTTGTCGTTTGACAAAATATGACATTTTAATCCGTTGACATATCTGCTTACATCGAAATGTGAATGTAGATCATTAAAAAACAATGAAAATCGTATGGGGGATACATTTTCTCCTTGCCTTAACTTCAATTTACACGAAAACTCGTTTGATTTTTCGCCATTACAGGGGGATTTTTAATATCCCTAAAGAGTATTCACAACTTATATTAATTAAAATTAACGCAACGCCACGAAATATATAAAAGTATTTGCAAATGAATTGAAGATGTTTATAGTTCAAGTGTTCAAAGAATATAATTAATTACTTATATCCAAAATTATGCATCGCATGTAATCGTTTTAAAAATCTTCAGTAATGCAACCGTTATTTCATAACGCCGTTATTTCAAAATGTGTTTTTAAAGCATCGTTTGAGTCACCAGATACCAGGTTTTCAAATTGATTTAATGTAATGTGAATGAATTACATGATTATTTAAAACTCACCAGCGACATGTAAACATATTTATAATAACTATTTAGTAAAGCATTAACTGATGTAAGCTCATACATTGAAATGATATCATTAAATGTTTCAACTGTATTATCACAAGAATGTCACAGGTTTGTTCACAATAATGTATCAGATTGAGAACCTATATTTAAAAAAAAAATGTTTATATACGCGTCAAATATTTGAGGTTTAGGGTAAGATTCATCTTTTCCAAATGCAATTCTTGTCATTAAATATCATATTGACAGTTGTGATAACTTTTGTTGGCTACATTACTGTTCGCGGTCTTAGTGTTTACCATGCGTCTTTAAGTAAATCTTTATATAGTTCGAATGCTTGGCAATAACATTTCGATTGATTTTGGCTTAAATAATTCATTTATCAGATATGACTCAATAATTAATTCACAATTATGTATAATCTCAAAGTATTTTTTCCTACACAAATTAATTTGTAAAGAAAATCCATAACAAGTTGTGAGAGCTTGTTATGCATTAATATTTGTCTTATCGCTCTGTATGCAGTGAATATTATTGGGCCAGTGTGGTTATTATAAACTGTCTGGAGCGTGGCCCATTAGACCTTATAAACTTATGACTTGAATCCGGTAACACACAAGTAAAAGTGTACCCCAGTGGAATTGTAGCCATCGTAGTCGTTTAAAGAGTATTGATTTTTGTTAGTTGATCTATATAATCTAGAGTCTTAATATTAGTGCAAAACAGTGTGGAAATAATCGGCTAATGGATTTTGCTCAATTTAAAATCATTAAACAGTTAAAGTGTAATCATGTCGTTTTCTCTTTACTTTATGTATTTTTGTGTTATTAAACACAAAATAAACACCAACGTGAGTGGGCAGTATATGCATTTACATACATAACATTTACAGGTACGTATTGACATTTGATCAGACACATGTTGTCATACGTGCATAGCCGAAAATAATATATACATGTCGTGTTCACCAACGCTCCCTTGTGTTTTGTTAATCATATTCTAAGACTATTTGTAGCTATACAAGCTCAACATATTTAAATGTTATTATTGCATTGATCCTTTTGTTTATCGTGCTATCACCATTATTCACACACTGATTAGATTCCCATACTCGTTAATTAACATTAACTAAACATTTTCCGATTTTCCAAAATAAAAGTACTATACTATACTTTTAGTTATGACGTGGTGTTTNTTTGACCAAAGTGGCTATACACTGTCTCGAATGTGTCCTTTTAGACCTTTTAGACTAATAACTAGAAACCGGGAACACACTAGTTAATTTGTTCCCGCGGAAGTTTAGCTATCATAGAGGATAACTCACAGATGTTCGATCCTTAGTAACACTTCCTACAAAACAAACAACAATTAATACACTAAATACAAACATTTCCGTTAAATAAATGAATCTAATTAAGACTTTGGTTAGTTGTATGCATTTTGAATTCTAAGAAAATGTTATATATTTTTATGCCATCTTCATGCCCACAATAAATAAAATCCCATCGGAAACAGTTGAGGTGTATTTCAACTTTGTTGAAACAAAAAACACGTGCACCTGTGTTTTAGCCACATTTTTTTTAGTACTGTCCAAATACTGCATTTTCCTACGCCATATCAGGCTCGTCTGATATCGCATGTCATTAAAAGTAAGTCACTAATCAATAAAGTATATTGTGACGCCAATGATTTAGGTTTGATTTCACCGTTATTACGCCTTAAAACAATTTGTTTTCTGACTTTTTCAAAGTGTTTGCTTTGTTTAATATTTCATGCTCGTGAGGAAAACCCCCAGACCACAATGATTAATGAGAATCTTTATTAATTATACAAATATCTGAAGTGACTGAATGGGTTAGATTATATTGTTTGATAAAAGATAGACCCTTTTTCTGTCTAAATGATCGATGCGCATCATATTAGCGATCATTAGAAGGGATGCGATAAAAAATTAAAAACACGCAGGTTGTTGCTGAGGTTTAAGAACTACAATAAAATATTGTATATTTTTCCAGTAATTTCCAAGACCTTTAGAACATAGAGTGCAGTGTAGAAAACCTTTGGAAAAATAAAGCGATATGCAAAGACAATTATGAATTCTGCGTATGCAATTACCAGGTCTTAATGATTATTTACTTTGTTTACATAGTTTAACAGACACAGAAATTACCAGGTATTAACGTTAATTGAGAATCAATTACCGATTTTATTCCAAAGCTATTTGTTGTTTGTATTCAAAACGACGGCTAACTTTTCAGAAATGACGTTTGCCACACGTGTTTTACTAGTTTTAACCCAACATGTGCCGATTCCTGCTCACATATTTTTCCAGTGTTTATGTGAATATAAAAGTCGACATAAAACACAATTTTGATGGAAACATCGCTCGTGTCTTACATCTTCAAACCGATGTTTTTGTACGAATACATTCTAGTCAGACGAATCATACATACTTCGTGTCTGGCCCTGCTATTATCCAGAAGTAATGAGTTGATATCGCGTGTGTTGATGTGCTTTGTTGTGTTAAAATGGTTATACTATATTTATAATGTCTCCTTAGATTATTCTTATGGAACTCCGTTGTTGCCAGACGAAAGTGTGCATAATGCTTTCAAATTGGAACCAATTGAAAATTTATGTATTACCTCCATTAGCAAGAGGTGTTGAAAAGGGTTTTGTATCATTGCTTTTTCAGAGGCTGTTTCAAAATAGCATATGTGAGATGTTAAGAATTGGCATACATAAACCTGTTCTACTTTACGAGGGTTTTGATACCGTTCTGTAACACGCGGAGTTGGCAGTTTTCAGCAACATGCTTCGTTGATCAACATATCGCCTCGCACAATCACCACTGACTTCAAGCAAGTCAGCAGATCTGATAATTAACAATTCACGTATCCCCTGGGAATGATTAAGACATATGTTTATCCTGGCTGACCGGTGATACAAACACACATCGTTAATCTTGTTGCTGATATTCAACATATATTTATATAGTGTCAATACTGAACGATACATATCTTTGTATTTTAACGTAAATTAGCCAATCATTGTGGAAACTATGCGATTTCCGATACATTGGTTTCAATTGCATGGTTAAGGTCGCCATGACGTTGTGGATACGGTGTCCGCCTAGCGATAGGGAGGTCACTAGTTCGATCCCCACAATGGGAGCGTTCTTAAAATCTCCCCAAATGACACCAAGTACTGGTTCTAGTCCCAGGAAACGGACTCGAGAGCGTTTCAAATAAGCCTTAGGCAATCGAGCTAAAATAAATAGGTTTTAACTAAATGCATAGTAAACTAGCAATTGTTCACAACCGTTCTACTTTAAATTATTTGCGAATGAAATGATGTGAGCGCGAGCCATATAAAATCTTAAATAAAACACCACGTCATTTTTGAATACGGAGTGTGATAAGTTTCATCGCAATCGAACTAAAATTTAAGAAAATTATTAACAGACGAACATACATACCAATTAAGCAGAGATACAAATAACGTGATGCCTACCTTATAAAAGTTCCCCTTATCCAAATAAATATAATAGTTACGTGCAAACCAACTAGACGAATACGCAGAAATAGAGGGGTATAGTGATTAAACATACGACCACGAAATCAAATAAACTACCTACGTCTGTGTACACTGTATGGCCGCTTGTAAGTTATGGCAGTGTCATGGACATGAAACAAAATATATAAGTTCCATTCAACTTAGCTCAAGTCCGTTTAAACTATTAGATAGTAACATAGCAGATCAATATATGACGATTGCCTGCGGTCTTTATGTAATTTATTATACATAAAACACACACTATTTCAATACTACGAGAAGTAATCCGTTAACAAGGTATTTCTACCTGGGACATTTATTTGAACTGCGTGAAGCTTTAATAACTTCATAACAACATATCTGCCCTAAATGCTTTGAAACGTTAAATACAAGTAAATGGTAGCTGCTTCTAGCTTGCGTTTTACATGCCAATACTTTGATAACATTTAACCATGTTTCTTTTAATTTACCGATTCTTATTTTGTGCAAAGACAACTTATTGAAAATATATATATATTTAGTTTGCTCAATTGAAGAACTTATGTTATGGTCTGTAGCACCTGCGAACATTTGGTAAACATGTATTTGTTTCGTAAAGAGATGCATTTAATACAAGTGTTATCTTTGTCATAAGAAAGCGTGTTGAGCATTGGCAGCAATTCGTATAATATGGAAACTATCGCAAAAATTGAACGCTGCTATTTCAGTTTGAAGATTGCGGTTTTTTTACGTCAGAATTTAGCGACGGGTTCTTCTTGTAAATAATTGAACGACAATATTATTGACACAGTAAAGTTATGTATCGTATTGCAGTAATATCAGCGCAATCTTTATATCTCGATGCTGGATACTTTAAAACAGTTAAGCAGTGTATTAAGAAATGTAAACATGTAAATTATAATCATCATATGTAAGTAAAATACACACAATGTATTCACGATTGTTGAAACATAAATATTTAGATTTAAACGTTAAAACTGAAAGACGATATTTATTAGTCAATTTAGTGATCTATATTTCATTAGAACATTTCAGTATAAGTGCAACATATGTGAAAATAATTATAGTATTATATTGGACAAGATATCCCTTCACATTTGATAATTCTCGTTCTGATGTAGATATTAACAACAGAGTTGTGTTCAGATAAACGCATGTGCAATCTCTGCTTTATTAACAGCGAGAAAAGATATGATGCGAATAAAACAATTTTGAAAAGCATATTTAATATATGATGTATGATGGTAGGATTCTGCATGCCATAACTACAAAGCACCAGTACAACTCAATGAAGTTTGTTAAACTGTCCAAGTTTGCACAAATACGTAGTTGTGGAGAAAGTGGATATCTTCTTCCATCGTTTCATTCAATTCTTATTTCATCGTGACTTTGTTACGCTATTTTACGAATGTGTACGTAAATCGCATACAGCAATATTTTGAACTTTATGTTTAATCTAGAAAACGTCGACCGTTTCATATACCGACTATTTTATGGATTATGTATGAAAAGAAAACTATAAAACAAACAACAGCCTGTATTGTAAATTGTCTTAAATGAATGACTAACGAAAAGTAACAAGAATGCCTCTTCTGATAAAATTTCATGAGTTACATTTTCCTGTATTTTAAAAGCAATGCTCCGGACTAATAAGACACGACCGCATAGGGACAATTGACGAAGGGGAATTATCCTACAAAACTACATATATAGCTATAGTTCCAAAAACATCAGCACGTCTAAAAATCTTCTGTCCATGTATGGAATTGTAACCCGACCCCACCGGAAGTTTTGAATACGGGCAGACCAAAAACCAATTTGAAAATACTCCCTTCACCGTGAAAAACCGTTTTTGTTTGTGCGTTGAGGTATAATTAAGTTCGTTAAGCGATACTATCTTGATATTGTTGGTACGGTTGCAGTTGATGGTTACGGACATAGTTTCACAGTTAATTCGCTTACTTACAATGTATCTCGTAGAAAGTGACCACAAAGGTTTCCATATACAATAATGTCGTTATGGCTTAGTTTCAACCTATTTATTTAAGCCCTTAATCTTATTGAAAAGATCTCGATTCCGTTTCCTGGGTAGAACCAGTACACGGTGCATAACCATATCGGTCCCCCTCTCGGATGAAACGCTATATCGGTATCCCTCTCGGATGCGGTACCTGTCATTCTCGGATAAAAACATGGTTCTGTGATGCCGGGTGGTCACCAAAATAGTGTTTTGTACCATACATGAAACGATAAACGTCAAAGGAAGTATTGCACGGACCATTACAATCGTTGACTTATATTTGTATGTACTTCGTTTTAATTGTCCATTAACTGGAGTTTAGATATAAGCCACACAGTTTGACGTTGCACTGTTGACTATCACATCGGTGTGTTATTAATATGACTTTCCATTCTCAACAAAACACTTAGGCCTAAAATGTATATGAGAGGCTCATCAGTTGTAACAATTGTATATTAAAAACTCATATTTATTAATTGACCGTGTGTGAAAGTGTCAGAAAATAATAATTTTTGGTTTGCATGAAGCACGGGTATCCATCTTTTTTATGGGATATCAGCGCACAGGCATTCTTCGAAACCAAGTATAAAAATAAACGAAACAGTTAAACCCAGTAGTGAAGAACGTATAGCAGCACCTACTAAGACAAACAAACCTGCTAAACCCAAATCAAAGGAAACCATTTTCGAGCCGGACACTTTGGACACATTACGCAAAGAAATGATAGAGCTTTTACCAGCAGTCTTAGCCAGTTTAAAGCAATCTGGAAGGCATATTGAATTTTATCAATGTATGCGTCTGATTTCCTCAAATAAATTATATCTAAACAATATATCTTTGTTAACTTCTACTTGATGTAGCGAAATGGTATTGACTGGGCAATACGTCAAATATGACATATTCCCCGGAGACTATGACATTCTGGAAAGTAACATACCGGCTTTTTTCAAGGAAAAGTGCTTCGATTCATGAGTGGCGAAAAGTCTACAGGACAAGTAGTAAAAGAACAAAGTTATCGTTGGTCATATTCACCACGTAATACGTCGATACACTTTGCAGTCCCTAGCTTGAGCGTATTACAAAATTGTGAGTGTCATGGAACGGCAATTGACAAAGAGCTAAACACTTACTAAATTTTGTAAATGCTTAAACTAGTGTTATAATTAATATTCAAATTGAACAGTAATCATTCAATAATTGATATTTAAAACGAATTATCAGTCGGGGTTTTCAATAGTTTCTGAATCTTATTAAGCAACAGTAGACCAACTCCATCCGAGAGGTTGAAACAAAAAACTTGAAACTTGCTAATTTGATGAAACGCCTATTTATATAGTTATATTCAATGGCGTTGTACAAAACATATAAATATACATACAATTTATAAATAAAATTAGGGTGATTGATACTTTTTTGCAGCAATAATTAAAGGATTAAAAATCTAAAAATGTGTGATATAAATACAAATAAAAATGCTGTAAGAAACTTAAGCAATAAAACAATACAGGCTACGATATTAAAATACAGGAAAAATAAAATATTATGTAATCAATTGAAATAACTAGGGTTAAGACAGTTATTATAATGATATTATTAGCAAAGTTTTGGCAACATTAAGACACTTTTTTCATCAACTGAAAGGATACGTGAAAGGATATTTCTGCACTCTGGCTGTCGGATCCCACATCTACCGGTCATCCGTCACCCTTACGCACACTTCGTTTGGGTTTTAACCTTATTTGAACTATTGTGACTACAAGTCACAAATAGACTGACCAAGTGTGACTACAAGACACAACTTGAAGGTTAAAATTTCAGTGTGACTATAAGACACATCTAGAGGGGCTTAGCGTGACTAAAAGACCGCTGTATGATGTCATTCAATCATTGAGCAAAGAAGCCCTAATGATTTTTGGTTACCAGTCACTTGTACAATAAATATCCATTTCGAGAAAAAAGCCCGCACAATTCTTTAATTTCTTGGTCCTCCGGTTGCCTGTGAAGGTATAATCACAGATTGGAGAGGGATACCCGTGCTTCATACAAACAGAAGGTAGACATATTTTTAATATTTTTGACAATGTCAAGGATTGGTTCTCGTTTTAAACCATATATACTATTACTTTACACAACTTATTTAATCCAGGCGATCAGATGTTTGCATTATACACGCAAAATTCAGTTAAAAATCAGTTAACAATACTACAACTCATACTCAATAGCGGGACATCCATCGACTTCGTAGCTTATATATAAGTAATCACTAACAAAGCGAAGAAAATAAACATATAACTACAAAGCAGAATGGCTCTAATGTTCCGTGCAATACTTACTTTGAATGGCCCTTGTCCCTTTTAACAATAAATGGTGGTTTAATTGATGACCATCCACACAGAACTATGTTTTTATCCGAGAATGACCGGTACCGCATCCGAGAGGGGTACCGATATAGCGTTTCATCCAAGAGGGGGACAGATATGGTTATGCACCGTGCAGTAGTTGGTAGCTATCAAAATAACGCTCCCACAGTGTGGATCGAACGCGTGACCTTACGATCGAAAAGCGGACACCATATCCACTACGAAATAGCGACTTCGTTTCATTGCGTTTCATTTTGGCTTCTTTGTTGATCTGTCTTAATGTTGCGCCCAAGTAATTTACACTATACAAAATCGTAAATATACCACAAATACACATATCAAAGTCAAAAAGAGTATTAGTTTAATGATTCTAACTGTGCATAAACAATCACAATGGAAACATGTGATATGTTTGCTTACCATTACTGTGTTTTGAGTCCTAATAAGTGTATTTCTAATCATACTGACAGTAATATAATAATTTGTACCGCATGTCAAGATATCTTTCGAAAGATAGTGTTTTAAGTAAGTACAATTATCGACAAGCTTTTGATGCAATATGTGTTACATTGTGTTGCACAAGTTGGAAATGTATGTTTTATTGTAATATTTCGACAAACCAATAAATGTGTTGTATATCGATCTGTTTTGATTGGTATTTCCGTTGTTTCATACAAATTAAAATAAAATGACGCTACCTAATGACGCTACGGAATAAGGAAATACATTATAAAAGTCAACACTCACATTTGACAATTGATATGATAACGGCAGGTTCCCGTTGTTTATCTGCAGCTGGGTCAATTAATGGCGTGACATTGATTTTACGTAATTAATCATATCATGTTCTGATATTTTGACACCCCTACGCGTTAAATCACACGACCAGGCGGTATAATATCAACATCAGCGCATTTCCTCTTTTTGAACTACAACAACATCATGACTGGTCAGAAGCATAATTTATTGTTATCTAAGTCGAAAATACCAATTTAACAACAGCGAATACATAGTCTAAAAAAGTATACCTAGTTATGTGAATATGCAAATGTAACCCAGCTTTTAATGAGTTTCAAATAACTTAAAATGGCGTAACAAATGCATTCACAATCATGTTTATCAATTGAATTGCATAATGCTTTTTTCGTTATGTTGCAACTACAATTTTCATTTTATTTAGTATTTAATTAATCACATACGGTAATCTATTTTGTGTTTCTTTAATTGAGACATCGAATGTTTGGTTATCCTTGCATACCTTGTATATGGGAAATTTGTCCTGTCTTGTAAGATACGATTGCAATTGTTTACCACACAAGTTGTCTAAGCAGCGTCTTCAGCCAGTAGCTCTTGCTGTGACAATTGAATAACAATAGCATGAACCTAACTAAGTAAGCAAACGATGTTTTGTCAATATCTAAGTTCAGTTTATGATTGCATATGTTTTGGCTGGAATCGCACAAAACTTAAACAAAATATTGTGCTTACTTTATTTTAGCGCTGCTACACAATCTAACGTAATTTCGAATTAGAATGAAATTTTGACCTAGATAACACCCACGGAAAATAAAACGAAATATATGACGCAAAAATTGAAGAAAAAAAACAATACATGTATGTTATTGTTTTGTCCATTGAACTATTTTAACTGGCTTTTAAACCTTTCTGTGTTTATGTAGAGCAAACAATATCGAAATTCGGAAATTATATTGACGTGCGTTATTACTTGTAGGAACCATATTATTTAAAAGGAACTAAGAAAAGCTTTTAACCGTAATACATTTAAATGACCACTCATTTTCTTAAAACGGATGTTTACTAAGTGAATTGCCAGAGAGAATTAGGTCTTAATTGGTATCTTGTTTCCCAACGGCCAATGCGAACAACCGCGCAAGGCTCTGGTTTATTTAGTTCAATGTTCCCCATGTCAGTAAACTATGACAGAAAACATCATAGCATTACATTGACAACGCTTACTACGTACATCTACGTAAACAACTGGTTAACTAATAAAATACCCCATTATTATAAAAATGCAACATGTACTCCAACATAACATGATTAACATAAAGAAATAATGTACATGTTGCGTTCAGATATTACAGAATGATGTTTTCTCTTCTTTTTTCTTTTACCGCACTATACCTGTTTCAATTAGCATCTCTTTGAATGCCGTTCCATCACACGCGTGTTGGCATGTATCTAAATACATACTTCGTTGCGCTACAAATCGTCTCGCTCTTTAACCGCTTTTTGTCTTCTTCAAATAATCCCCATGTCGGCTAATGACCAATTATTTCCCATTGGTATTGTAAATTGCCTGTACATTATCAACATGAAGATACTTCATTATGCCTGTGATACCCGGTATGTATTGTATCCGATTGTACCTTCATTTGAAACAACCGTGTCGTANGTACTAATTATCCTCATTTGTTTAATACTTCAATTACACAGAAACTACCGACCACGCACTATATTTTTGTTTATACATGTTATTCATGTCTTTAAACTTGTTTTTAACATAACTCTCTCATCTTAATAGGCAAGATCCATTATACAATAAAATAATAAAGCTATTTAAAAACAATTAAAATGTGTAAAAACAATCTGCTCTCTCAATGTCAGAGGTTTAAAAAACATTAATAAAAGAAACAGTCTATTTAAATGGTTTGATGAAAATAATTACACAGTGTGTTTACCACAGGAGACACATACCAGTGAACCAACACAAACTCAATGGAAATCTGAATGGTATGAAACAAGCTTCTTTAGTGGGATGAAGTCAAATAGTGAGAGCTTGGGTATTTTAATAAAAGATAGGGACAATGTAAACATAGATGATTTTAAAAATTAATACCTGGCAGACTATGTATATTAGATATTAATATAAATAACCAAGAATTAACCTTAATAAATGTGTATGGCCCAAATAATGATGACATAAGTTTTTTTGAACAACTTGAAATGCATCTTCTTCAAAAGTTTGACAACAATTATATAATAGGAGAAGACAATCCTAAATCCACAACTAGATAAGAAAAACGGTAAACAAGGCATACATACAAAATGTAGAAACACAATAAACAACATTATAAATTCATGTAACTTAATTGACATATGGCGAGCATCTCATCCGGAGCAAACACGTTACACATGGCACTCAAATGGAAAACCAGCCATATTTTGTAGACTCGATTACTTTTTTATTTCCGAAAATCTATGTAAACTAAAAAATAGAGCCAAAATAAAACCATGCTACAAAACAGATCATTCACTTATAGAAATAACTATCGATAACAAAATACAAGACAAAGGACCTGTAAAGAAGAGTATCAAACACAAATCAAACACGAAATACAGTCAGTAGTAAAACTAAACAAAAATAGTAATCCAAATACCTTATGGGAGCTGATAAAAGGGACTGTTAGAAACGTAAGTATAAAATTTTCATCTGTGACAAAAAAACGAAATCAGGAGAAAGAACATCAAATTATCGAAAAATTAGACATTATAAAAACAATTAAACAATAACACTGCTGATGACGAAAATATTATAAAATCCATTAGAGAAACAAAATTAGAATATGACAATACTATAGAAGAGAAAATAAATGGCATGTTAATTCGAGCAAGGGCTATACACATAGAACAAAATGAAAAGCATTCCAAGTACTTTGCAAATTTAGCAAAACGACATTATGAAAGTAAAACCATACACAAACTGAAAATAATCAAATAAAGAAATCAGAGACACACAAACTATATTAGACGAACAGAGTAATTTTTACTCAAACCTTTACAGTAAAAAAAAAACACATTTAAAGCACAACAATAGTAATACATCAACTTTTTTGAAACACACATACAGCAACTCACAGAAGCTGAGAAACAATCATGTGAAGGCTTATTAACTGAATACGAGTGTCTTAATGCTTTAAAAGAAATGGGTAATAACAAAGGTCCTGGTTCAGATGGATTATCAGCAGACTTGTACAAAGTTTTTGGGATGACATAAACATATATTACCTGAATTCTATTAACCACTCATATGTAAGTGAAACTTAACCCAACTTCAAAAACAAAGCATCATCATACTCATTCCAAAGCCAGGTAAAGATTTAGCGTCACTTAACAATTGGAGACCTATAAGCTTATTAAAGCGGGACTGTACGATTTTGTCAAATATTTATGATTTTTTTTTAAATGTGTTGAAAATTAGTATACATATATTTCAATATAAATTAAAAAAAAGTTAAGAAGAACATGTGTCGAAAAATGCGAAATAAGCCAGATATTTAAATCTGAAAGCTTAAATGACTNTTGACCTCAAAGTGTGACCTTGACCTTGGAGATATTGACGTAATTCTTTCGCGCGACACACCGTCCAATGATGGTGAACATATGTGCCAAATGATTTCAAAATCCCTTGATGAACGACATAGTTATGGCCCGGACAAGCTCATTTATGGCCATTTTTGACCTTTGACCTCAAAGTGTGACCTTGACCTTGGAGATATTGACGTAATTCTTTCGCGCGACACACCGTCCAATGATGGTGAACATATGTGCCAAATGATTTCAAAATCCCTTGATGAACGACATAGTTATGGCCCGGACAAGCTCATTTATGGCCATTTTTGACCTTTGACCTCAAAGTGTGACCTTGACCTTGGAGATATTGACGTAATTCTTTCGCGCGACACACCGTCCAATGATGGTGAACATATGTGCCAAATGATTTCAAAATCCCTTGATGAACGACATAGTTATGGCCCGGACAAGCTCATTTATGGCCATTTTTGACCTTTGACCTCAAAGTGTGACCTTGACCTTGGAGATATTGACGTAATTCTTTCGCGCGACACACCGTCCAATGATGGTGAACATATGTGCCAAATGATTTCAAAATCCCTTGATGAACGACATAGTTATGGCCCGGACAAGCTCATTTATGGCCATTTTTGACCTTTGACCTCAAAGTGTGACCTTGACCTTGGAGATATTGACGTAATTCTTTCGCGCGACACACCGTCCAATGATGGTGAACATATGTGCCAAATGATTTCAAAATCCCTTGATGAACGACATAGTTATGGCCCGGACAAGCTCATTTATGGCCATTTTTGACCTTTGACCTCAAAGTGTGACCTTGACCTTGGAGATATTGACGTAATTCTTTCGCGCGACACACCGTCCAATGATGGTGAACATATGTGCCAAATGATTTCAAAATCCCTTGATGAACGACATAGTTATGGCCCGGACAAGCTCATTTATGGCCATTTTTGACCTTTGACCTCAAAGTGTGACCTTGACCTTGGAGATATTGACGTAATTCTTTCGCGCGACACACCGTCCAATGATGGTGAACATATGTGCCAAATGATTTCAAAATCCCTTGATGAACGACATAGTTATGGCCCGGACAAGCTCATTTATGGCCATTTTTGACCTTTGACCTCAAAGTGTGACCTTGACCTTGGAGATATTGACGTAATTCTTTCGCGCGACACACCGTCCAATGATGGTGAACATATGTGCCAAATGATTTCAAAATCCCTTGATGAACGACATAGTTATGGCCCGGACAAGCTCATTTATGGCCATTTTTGACCTTTGACCTCAAAGTGTGACCTTGACCTTGGAGATATTGACTTTACTTCTTTCGCGCGACACACTGTCCAATGATGGTGAACTAATGTGCCAAATGATTTTAAAATCCCTTGATAGATGACATAGCTATGGCCCGGACAAGCGGGACAGACCGACAGACCGACAGACAGACCGACCGACAAAGTGACTCCTATATAGCCCCCATTACCAATGGTAATGGGGGTATAATAAATAAATTGTTGTACAGTGAGTGTTATGTATAGTTTACGTTGTTTGAAATATGCATTACATATTCGAGCAGACTGAAAAAAATAAACTTTTTTCGACAGAAACATTGTGTATAAGTCAGGTAAGACAGTCACAGATCATTGCTTGACGTCCTGTGTCAGATCTGATTCCTTCAAACAGCGGAATTACACGGCGGACATCCAAACTATGTCACGTTAACTGTAACACGGGATATCAAGAGTTGTATAAATACAACAACTGCGACAATTAACGTCTATGTTACTACTTTTTGCGCCAGTGCAAGGTGTTGTTGTATTCTATGTTAGGCATATACAGTGTTGGTTTTATTATGTGCATATATTTTTAGTGAATTGCATGTTACGACTGTAGCCTTTTTTTGACGTTATTACGACAATCATAACAAAGTGCAAACAGCCCGCCTAGTACATGTTTCTTTCTATTCATTGCAGAAAAATAAATAAATAACTTAGAAAAATATATTGAATAGTATAATGATTGATATCCATATGTCGGATATAACTTGAAATTTGTATCACTGGCAAAATATTCACGTCTATGAAAACCTTTATGGTTGCAGATAACATTTGGGATATCGCATTAAGGATAGACAGTTTCAGTGGACATACATCCTACATAATTATTAGAAACTCCCAATAACTGCAAATACCCATGTTCTTTTTACCAAATTGAGAGATTTGTTTTACTTGTCAGAGTATTTTTCAATAGGATAAGTAAACACAATTGGTGGACGCAATCTGATATAATAACCGACGATTTTCTGCCTGACTAAATTATTAATTAAAAGAACTACATCCAATTTATTTTGCATGATTGGTAAACCCAGGGTGCAGGATCAACGGGGTTTACATGGGTTTACACACGGGCTGGACAGAATGTTAACAATTGATGTTTGCAAATATCTCAAGCTATTGAAATACACTTCCAAAACTCTTTAGTGCATAGAAGACAGTTTTTCTTGCATTTTGTGCCGATATCTTAAGATTTAAGAATCAATCCGTTAATACGTCTGAAATCGGTGACAAAATTTCACGAACACAGGCTTATTAAAAACTGTAAATGTGATGTATTTCACATTGCCAAAAGCAGAATAAACAACTGTTTGTATGCACTAGATGAAATTCTTCAGAAATATAGTTTTAAACAGTTTTTTTGTAACAAAAGCAACACAAACCGATGTGTTTACATCCCTTTAAGTTTTCTTGTGAACCACACACAGTCACGTGATCCTGCACCCAGCATCTTTCCAAACCACTGATCAGAATTTGATTATCTATTTATGTGTATACTGAGACAAAATTAATAGAAAGAAAGAAAACATATGTTATCAATGTATCAATTGAACGCACAATGTATTAATTGAACGCATTCAAGACTAAATACACTTATATAATTATAAAAGTTGATTCCTGTAGTCATGATTGTTCTATTATATCGGCTTTGTATGCCACAATGATTGGATTTATTTGTGGAATATCTGCCACTCATGACTCACGAAGCTTTGTGATTCAGATGCAACATATAAGCTAATCAACGCCATGCATTCACTTGTTACTGCCTCAAGCTCAACCCAGGTAGGCTTATATAAATTTCCTGTCCGGGGCCTTATGCATTTTGGACAAAAATAATACAATCGTGTAGCCATTTATTTGACACACGAATAGCATGTCCTCACACACCATAGTGCTGTCATACTTAAATTAGTGGGCAATGCAATTAATAAAATTGTAGTTCCTTTATGCAATAACACAATAATGACGGGATGATGGTCATATCAGTTATTGTTATCACAGGTCGCCGTGGCGTAGCGGATATGGTGTCCGCCTAGCGATCTCCCGATCACGGGTTCGAACCCCACTGGGAGCGTTCCTTCGATCTCCCCCAAAGACGCCAAGTATTGGTTCTAATCCCAGGAAACGGACTCGAGAGCGTTTTTATAAGCCTAAGGCTTTCGATGCAAACGAGCTCAAATAAATAGGTTTAAACTAACCGATGTATCGGGAGTATGCATGGTTTGTTTACATGTGTTGATAACATGTATATACCGGTAATTCGGAAGCACAATTAACGTTGACATAAAAAGCCGTTTTTATCTGTCTGCATTGCCACAGTGGCATGAATATATTTTTGTTTTCTCCAACAACATAACGATTGTTTTTGTATCGTCGGTCAGACAGTGCAAAATATATACCTTAATCGTTTCGGTGGGGAAGGTGAATTGGTCATTAGTAGAAATGGGGATTCCGTTGAAGACTGTGGTGATAGTGCGTGGCAATGTGTTGCCTAATGAAGCATGTTTGTGATACCGTCCAACTATGTATGTTGCTGAACGATATTCCTGCACAATGCACGTTATCTGTGCCAGATTTCGGTGCATACATTCAGATGGAAACAAATCATTATTTCCATAACATGCCTTACAATTTGTGTGTCTGCACATAGGCATCGCTTAAGTGGTAACGTCGCAAACGTTAGCGCAAAACATCGTTTAAAAATAACGACTAACCAACTAAGCAACGAAAACAAACATATTTTCGAAAATAAAGAATTACTAGTAACTTATTACTAGGTAATATCAACCGATGTATCTACTATTGCCACACTGACGCTTTTATGTTCTATCTGTATAAGATAATGACAAAATTCCTACAACAAAACGTAATTAAGATGTACTCATATCGACGGTTTATGTATAAACACGACAAAGTGCCAATGATGTAACAAAATGCTTAAATTTAATAAATATCAAATCGCACGCACATACCTTCAGGCTCTTTTGCCACAGCGACGCCGTTGAAGGAAGGCATTTAATGAAATGTACTACATACGTACGCATACTAATGTGGTAAGGCATTGTTTTTTGGATACTATTAGACATTGACCTAAATGGCAATAACCGCTATAATGCAACACGTATATTTTATGCAATGAGTCTATGAGAATATTTCCGTGATCACCTTTTCTTGCACTAGAATAAAATGGTTGCTAAGGGAGGATAGACAGGGTCTCGAACGTTCGCGTTTATGCATTTCAAGTCAAACTGCCAAATGTGGCGAAGATTTTGTCCGCAACATAAATGTTTACACACAACTCACACCCAACATATGCGTCACGAATGTCCTCTAGTAGTTTATATGCACATATTAGGTACACGTATTCAATTTCAACATGATAGGCAACACCTCTTTCACTATGCATAACTTTATAAGTTAGTGTAAGTGTATAAGTGCAAGCTTAATGCTTCATACACATTTCGGCGTTCTTAAAATATAATGGCAACAACGCTTCAATGCACACAACTCCCAGCCAATTATTGGTTTCTCTCAATGACTGAATAGAAATGGCTTAATCTAAAAGGAGAATATTTGTCATTTTGAACATTGTCTTGATATGTTTCAGAATGTCGTAATTAAATAAGGAAAGGCAATTGTTGACGTTCAGACATTTACGCAACTTCTGTTTATGTTAACATATTTTCTTTAAGGAATTTAACTTTAACAGAATAGCATGGATTGGACTTCCATTTTTATGCCCACCCTGTTCAAATATGTCGACCCCCCCTTCCATGTTGATGACATATACGTCTGTCGGTTTTGTCTTTTTTAATTGTTCTGTTTATTACATTGTCTGTTGATACGGGTTTGGTTTAAAGCCGGCCGAGTTGATATTTCTCACAACAATTTGGTTTTCTCAACTGACCAGAATTGATCAGTATTCGTCAGATACATTCTAAAGCTTAACTCTTCCATACTGATTTTAGCATAAATTGTGCCAAAAATGCCAAAAGCATCAAAAATACGTAACCTCATCATGTACATAACGGAATCCTCAAGACCATTGTTAACCTGTGACGTATGCACGCTTTGGGTCACGTGAGCGCTTTTCAAAACAAAGAAGAACTACTAAATAACACGGTTTCTCCATGGCAAATGGCGTTGTAAACAATGATGTAATGGTCACGTGGTTTTTCATGTGACCCGAGCGTGTTAAAATTTAGATCATTTCTGTCCATGGAAAAAATTTGAAAAGCCCTATCTTTATACTGAATTTGGGTATTTTAACCAATTTTGATCAATTTGTTTGCACATCTGACATAAATACCATCACATTTTGACTCATAATCACTTTTTTGCGACTCATAACAAAAATGGGAAAATATACCAACATCAACTCGGCCGGCTTTTATGGCAAACATACAGTATTACTTGATATTAACATCAATTTATAATTAATTAAGAACAAATCTAAGACAACAAGACTATTGCCAAGCAATGATCTCCCCTACCGGCTCCACCATTGTCAGATTTTTTTTTTATATATTTGTTGCCATAGCAACCATAATTTTTTAACAAAAGGAACAAAATGAAATGACGTGTACAATGTCCATATTGCCATCTGTCAATGTTTCAAGTTTCATTAAAAAATATGAAGAACTATTAAAGTTATCGCATGATCCAGAAAAGTGTGAAAGACTGACAGACAGACTGACTGACATACAGACAGAGCGTAAACCATAAGTCCCCTCCGGTGAAACCGGTAGGGGAAAATTATGCTGAGTGGATCACTGGACATAAGTACTGCAGTTAAAACAGCATACGTAAGTTGCTTAAAATGTACAAAGTTTACCATCCGACAAATTGTAACATTGAGGTAACCATGCCCCTTTTTAGGCCTCACTGCCATTTTGTAGTCTCGTTAAGTCCCTATAATTGGAAACACTGAAGTCCAGTATTTTTTATATTTGCTATTTTAGATTTGTGTTAAGATTTGTAGGTTTAACAGAAAGTAACACGACCAGCAAACATTGTTTTTAGCAAGACAACTGGTTAAGTATAATCTTCCCTGTACGCGCATCACATACTGTTTAAAAGAAACACGATAATTTGTAACAATGAACAGCTGTTTACGTATCATTAAAAATAACACTAACTCGTAGATTATACTTATGTTAACGTCTATTGGGTTTATATGGATCCTATAATATATCATTGTATATATCACAATTCTCTTTGTCTATCCACATGGATTCACTTGATGAATGTCTGTCAGTGCTTGCTCCTGCTCCATTCACAACGCATTTGTATAAGAGAAAGTTAAAACCCAATTTTCGCAATGCAATTTACTTATCATTGCCCCAGGATTACTTAAGCAGACTTAAGTAAATTTCTGTCTGAGGCCTTAAGACATAAGACATACGAATTAGATGTTTCACAAATAGAAAGCCTTGTGGTACATCATTAGATATCACACTGTCATGTTCGTAAACAAAAATTAGAAATGGTGATACTTCAAGGACATTTTATGATTGATAGTGCCTCAAAGTGTATTGTAGTTCCTTTATATTACAAAGCATTGATGACGGTGAATAGGATGTACATGACACAAATGTATTGAATGTCGTGTGTTTGAAACATCAGAATAACGAGTATGTTCGTTTGAAATACCCATCGCAACCATTTAAAACGTTTACGTTTGAAAGCACTAAATCTCATAACCGAAAGAACAAAGAATGAATTCATATTGAAACACTATATTGAAATGAACTTGCATTTTGGTTACTTTCTGTAATGTTAAACATGGTTTTACTTTTTGCAAAAGTAATAAATTCTAGACAATCCTTGGTAAAACTATAATAAATACACCAATAACATATACAAATGAAAAAAAAATATAAATATTCGTGAACATTAACTTGAATGCTTCATTTTGACCAAGACATCATTTTTACAGCTGCGAGTCGAGCACCTCTTCTGGAGTGTATTGTTTTCATACAATGAGTGTCAATTGGCTCTTCTCAATACAAATACTAGAATATGTTATTTGTATCTGTTTATATTCGTGTCTGACAAATTCAAAATATAATACATCTGTGAGCAATATAGATACAAGCACAGGCATTTAAGCGCCGATTGATGTCTAAACAACGATTTGTGGTCAAGTGGAGCTCGATGAGATTTCACAGATTTTTTTAGACGGATAATGCAACACATAAAATTGAATAGAATCCTGAAATATTCACGGATTTTTGTTTTGGAATAAATGATAAAATATATATGAAGACACATCAGACAGAAAAATAGACAAAGCGAAACTGTTGAAAGAACAAAAAAGTCAAGAAAGATGTTCGCCTTGACAGACAGCCAAGTATCAAAACGTTTACTACATTTAATATACACATGAACTGCACCGAAGATACGCGTGTTTTTCTCGAAGTCAAGACTTATATCACCAACTAACATAAAGCAGAGCAATTATGCTGAAACGAACTTCCCTATGATGTGTAAATCGTTGACATTCTAAGAAATAATGAGAAACTGATTCGATTGCATCACAATTGCACAAGGGCGAAAGTGAAAAATTGCACTTAAATAGTGTTGTTTAAGTGTATTACACTTTGTTCTGAGTCTTGAGTGAATCATTTGTTGGCGCCTTTCACCATAATAAACTTGTTTTAATAATGGATCAATCAATTATTGACATGGCGCAATGTCGTTTTAACATTACATTTATTATGATGTTGTAGAATACCTTACTTTAAAATTATAGATAAAGCATCTGTATGGATGAAAAAACTACTTAAAAATATTGAACAAGCTTGTTTGATTTCATATCGTTTAATTTTAAAATTGTGACGTCTTTTTCTTTTCGATTTGAACATGTCGGTTTCAAATATGAATTGCAATTAATATAATATTATTACGAATTATAATAACTGTAACTGTTCATTCAACACTCATCGTTATTTCATACTATTATTGCTCTTTATTAAACGTTTAATCATGACAGCATTAAGGATATACCTACGCAGTGGCATTTGGTATGTCACAAATATTTGCAATATATAAAAATAATATTGTGATACTTTTGTCTATGAATGTATTACTAGGCTTTACTCACTTCAGGTGTAATAAATGTTTGCGCTTTATATGTTGCAAAATGTTTAAGGCAAATATTCATACACGCAAAATGCAAACAATTGTTCTTTAAGATATAACTAATCACTTAAAACAACGTGGATTCGTTTTTTCTCCGAACAAAGTATGCACATTCTTCTCAAAAACAAATTTTCGGCAAACGTATAATATATAAATACACCAAATTTATCAGCACAAATACCAAAGACTTCGCTGTTTCTGATTGCCAACTGTTTAAATAAAACCTTAATTTGCCTTTCGTCAGTCAGAACTTTTATAATGACCGACATTCATTTATTCATAATTTATCTATTGAGGAATTACCAAGGCAAAAACGCGTTGTCAGAAGTAGCAATTTATTCTGTCGAAATACTTAATAATGCTAAATTGGCCTTCAAAATGTTATCGGATATATCAGGAAAACAGGCGTGTTTGTGGTGTAGGTTTCAAAACATAAAGTCGTACAGAGCAATTTATGAAGTCCTCGGAACACGTACTCTTAGATTCACAACATGCCGCATTACAACATTTAGTGAAAAGAACACCTAATATATGCAGCGATCTATTTTTCATGCATATTTATGGCGTTATTTTTTACTGATCTTTCAACAAGCAACTCAAAGTTTGTATTAATTGCTAAATCGTTTAATATATAATATATATTATATATAAACATATTATTGATATCTTATGAAATTCGTTCTCCATGGCAATTCTTATTTATCTTGGACCACGAATAATTTCACGCAACATACAGACACATGCAGTTCCCGTTATCGAACGACAAACGCAGCAATGAGAATTCCACCTTGGTTAATTATTGGTGAATCCAAAAGACTCTAAATGAAAACTTTTGAATTGCATATATCTGAATAAGATTGTTTTACTAATCATCAATTGTTTTTTTCCTGATTCAAACACCAAATGTGATTAATACAATCAATATTGTATACGACTTGTTGATACTCTATGTTAAATGTCAGTTTTATTTTACGATTACACAGTCTAAGCTGTACATTCCAGATCAGTTTCATAAGATTATTATTCGAAGCCGGAGTATTTGGGCACTGTAAATATCGTAACTTACCGAGTTAATGCGAATGTGTATAATATATTAAGGAAAATCTGATTGACAACTGTATTAACTCCACCATTACTGAATGTTCATTCCGTCTAAATAAATATGATAACGACTGACATTTATTGATGAATAATTTACATGTTGACAAATTTATAAAGATTGGTTCATCAAAAACGTGTCTTGCCCCATGTTCTACGGATGTGGAAATTTTCAAAACGCAAAACGCAAAACGTACAACACACCTAGACGTAAAGTAAATTGTGTCAAATTAATGTGAAATTGTGAAGTAAGGACTAACAACTTGTCTTTGTTTGTCTTTTTATACACTTTCGTATACAGATTAGTTTTAACTATGTAGTCTGAAGTAGCGCTTTATTTTGTCAATTCATTGCCTTATATTATCGGATATACAGCATCAGAGATTAATGTGTGTGTGTCAAATGTCATAGTCAATTGAAATTATAAAATTACCGGACAAAACAAATCGCATGGATGTACATCACTCCATATTGCACCGTACAATGGAAAGAATTTCTAAAACATGTGAATACCGTTTTATTAATTTATATTAAGATATGTTTATATGACAGTTTTTGGAAAAAAGGTATATTAGAACATACGTGCGAAGGGGATCGGCCCATCGGCTGGTCATATTTGTCCGCAGCATAACTTGTCCAGCAGGGATTGATTTTCAAATAAGTTGGCATAAATGATCAGCATGATGAGGCACAAGGTCCATACACCCGACCTCAAAGTCACAATTTAAGGTCAAAGGTCAAATTGATTTGTGTTTATTTTCAATTAATTTTTAAAGTGATCTGCATAATAACATATAATGTCGCACGCGAAAAGCAGGTCCCTAGGTCCAATGTTAAGGTTACTATTTAAGGTATAATCGTTAAATTTACAAACTTAGTACTTAACAATTGGTCCGGAATATAACTTTTTCCAGCACGAATGTATTTTTCAATAACCTTAAATTGATCAACATGGTGAGAATGAGTGTCACGCGCAAGAACCACGTCACCAGATATAGGATCAACCTCACAAATCAAGATCAACTGTCAATAACTAGTCTTGTGCAAATAAAGGCTTGTGTTATAACCTTGGAAAAGTTACAAGCATAATGAGTGGTGCACATTATAACGATCATTATTCAAGATCAAATGTAAAAAAAAGATAACTCAACTGAACTTTTGTGCAATCCGTCCCTGGATTTTATTTGACCGGCGTATTTTGTTACAATTGCAATCTTGTTATCAATTACGGTTCCACAACAAATAAGTGGTCGTCTTATTTACTAAATCGTGTCGTGAATACAGAACTGATCATCGATATCTTTTAAATTCATTCTTTTAGCCAAACCATACTGACCCATGAATAACTTTAGCAGACAGGCACGTAAGGTACTTTCGCATTATAGACAACAATGCATCGGTGGGCTTCCAACTTTTCTCAATATTGGTGTCTCTCGAAGACTGCAATTTACCTAGTACTTAAATTCAATAACTTCTGGTCAAGTTTTTACGAATCGTCAGTTGTATTATAGATTTTGTTTTTTATATAAATTCAACATCGTTAACACTCGTTGCTGCGCCTTGGTTTAAATCATATTTATTTTACCATTATAAAGTTTTATATCTATTTGGTTATTTCATGTAAACTTTATGTACATGCATAAATTTAAGATGAATTTAATTTATAGCATTGCGTTTTACTAAAACTCACAGACAGCCCACTAAATTTCATTTGCCTTTTCATAATTGGAACATTTGGCTAAGATATTTAATAAATTACACTGTGTCTCCTTCAATGTATACAAAATAAAAGTTGATTAAGAACCATGTGAAATTTAAAAACGCTGAAAACGGGAGTTTCTGTACACTCTCTGAAAGAAAAAAATCAAAAACTGTCGAATTCATTTCCTTTGCTACTGAGCATATATTTTTCATCAGGGCATGTACTCAAACTGAGTTGGCCCGCACCCTAAATGTTCTGCATATATTGGCAATATAGATACAAATATCGGTAAAATTTGAAACTGCGGAAGTGGAAAAAACTTAACCAGACTGCAAATCCGTCTTGATCAAACCGAACGAACGATAATGCGAAATGAGTATAAAAGATAGCAGGACATAAAATGTAATTTATAAAATTGGCATTGAACATTTACATTCTAATGTTTATATTAAGTTAATTATGTTGTTGCCTATTTTTAAAACGTTTAAGCTGCAGTGCTATACAAAAAATATACAAACCCCATGAGAAACTCTTTTGATATTTTTTTTAACAAAATAGTTAATGATATGAAACATTATACACGATGAATAAAAACCTGCAAATGATTCATCCACTTTCCTAATTCCTCTGTAATACTTGAAAACTTTTAAGTAGTACTTGCTATCAAAGTCACTGCTATAGATTTAATTTTGTAATTCTAAGCATGCAGCGCGATATTTATAGTTTCATATCAGAATTTTCAGAACAAGACGTTTTTTTTTTCATCATTTTAGTGTTCTCTCATATAACGTTCACAGGGTTTGAAGTAATATATCAAAATCTGAAACAAGTGTGGAACAATAAGCAATATGTTATTTATTGCATAACAGGATTCCAAAGTTGAAATAAAACGGAATATGTTTCTTTAACATGCAAAATAGTCGGAGAAAATACCACGCAAGCAAGGCATAAGACAAAAATATATTTAATTTTTCAAATTCCAAATTGTTCAATAAAATATGTATGGAATTGTGACGTAGCGTAATAAAATTCCAAATAAGTTCTGGGCAAAAAATGGTGTTTAACTCAAACAACCAATTGAAGGAACGCGAAATATCTATATATTTGGATAATAGATACATACAACAAAGTTTATTTATACAATTATTTATGTTCCATTTTAAGTTCCATTTTTGCAGATGTAGAATATTTTCTTGTAAATGCACATGATTTTGCCTACACACATATAGTTGTGGAATGCAATAAAAAGCAAAGGAAATCTATTTAGTTATTTGGGCTTGAGTTTTATTAAAATATATTTGGGTCGATACGTCTAATGACAATTTATCAAATTCGCATAATTATTGAAAATAAATATGTAAAAAGGTGTTCTTGGTGATAACTGATAGCTAAAACTTGCTGCGATTTCATTTTAAAAGTCTTGAAATGAATGAATTCCTAATAATATGTCATAATCAGAATGCACTGTTTATCATTTATTGGTTTCGGTGCAACACTAAACCATTCCCCAATTATGTCTTTTAAATAGCATTTTATTTTACAGACTGAAATTGAATTGTTGCTAAATGCTTTCTTGTACTACTAAAACAATTAATTAATACGATTTGAAGAGACATTTAGTCCTTTAATTACATAGTTGCCCTTTAAAATTTTAGTCACTTTAACATCTGAAATGAGATGCAAACTACTGAAGCGGTTTAATTAGTCACGCGGGTCATCTTAAAACTGCAACGGTGCTATTTACAATATGAATATAATTCTGATGCCGAGATATCCGTGTGAGGAAATGATTTCCCATAGGGAAAACATACTTTGTATGCAAATACATTCTGAACATTTCCAAGTGAACACTGGACATGTGTACTCATAAAAGGTCTGGAACTCTATTAAATAGTAATTACTTGTAACCTTTTTCCGAATTCATACGTTATTTAATGTTGAATTGTTGTCTTAAATTCCGTCTTCAATTATAAGATGCAGCACTTGTCTAGACCCAACTTGCTAACCCGACAGCCCGTTGAGTACTATGTATATGGCAGTTTGTAGGTTTGATGTTTCGTGTAAAATTCTTTTAGTAACATGAGCGGTTGGAAAAACCATTCGTAAGTGACCATATTAAAGTATTGCCAATAACCCCTCTACGTTTTACTTCAAAAGCATTTATAAAAATTATTGAATGTCATGTGATAGATACACATAATAATTCTATAGTCGGCAATGCTTGACATTCTTTCACGTTTCAACAATTTGTGCTTCGCGTTTTGCTCTATTTCTCAAAGTTGGTATAGGTTATGTCGTAATAGTTTAAAAAACTAAATGTCATAAATTGGAAGCCATTACCTTACATTCGAGCTCCAGTCTTTGACAATGAACATAATCAACATTCAGCTGTACCAAACCTAAAAAATGTATAAACATGTAGATCAACTAGTGATTGTCTTGGAATTTAGGTAGGTACATATTGATATAGGCTGTCAATTAAAATCGTATGGAATATGATCATTGTAGAACCAACAGTGATATATAAGATGATTAAATACGAAGATTCATATATTCCTTCTAGGAAACACTTTTAGAATCATAATACAATATTGTAAAACAAGGCAAGTGTCATGCACGAATACATTGTATTTCCAAATGTACTCCCAAGAGGCGGCATTGTTGTCGTTACATTAATATGTTTTCTCATGTTACATGAATCCTAAATGTGTAAATAGATTAATATTCATAATGTGATGGTATATTGCAAGCACACCGTTAGCTTAACACTTGTTGTGATTTTATTTGCGACGTCGTCCCGAATATTCATGTTAAGTAGACGTCATCCTTATTATTGTTGTTTATTACTGTCAGTTATACATTTGAACGTCGTTAACCAAAGTCGAACCTGATGTACGCTTCTCTTCACATTAACAACCGATTTACAATTATAATAAGATCGCCGACATTGTAGCCATGACAAATAAAATAAGATGAATTTACATAAGCACATTACTCTACGCAAAGCACGGAAAAAATAGTAGAATTTTACTTAAAGAAAATCTACGAATTGAAAGATGGAGAGACATTTTCTCTCAGCCACTATTACGCCGTTCTTGGTAAGCTGCAGGGAAAGATAGCGAAGTTACAAACTCTAAACGAAAATATCGTGGGTTTTACGGACAACGATGATATATTCGAACAAGTTTTAGAGTCAGAGAAATACATTCTCAAATAAGATTTCAAGATGCAACTGGAAGCTCGTGGTCGTTACTGACTGATGTGATTATCGGAAGAGACGGACTTATTCGAACTTCATAAGTGCGCACAAGCAATGGCCTGTGCACAAATAGGCCAATAACTATATTGTATTCGATAGAAAGGCACAATGAGAGACTGAATACATAATACATATAGTCTGATGACAATGACACTTCATTGTACTGTACAATTATATCTAACTTACATTGACTGTTAATATGATGTAATTTGTCGTAGGTTAATATGCATTTTCTATTTTTCGCGGCCGGAGAATGTTGTGATTTTGGCGCGATGTCGTGCGATTTTGCCACGAATAGTCACGTAAAGTAGACGTCATTATTATTATTCGTGTTTATTATTATCAGTTATACAGTTGAACGTTATTAAAAGGTCGAACCTTGATGGCGCTTCTCTTCACATTAACAACCGAGTAACAATTATAATAAGATCGCAGACAGCACTGTTTAGACTCATGGTGCCCTTTTGACATTATACTATTTGCTATTAGCTGTGACACGCCTTGAATCAAATTGGTTCTATATGGAAAAATATTTCTTGTTTGAAGCTTTTACACAACTTATACTCATGTTCATCCAAATCTTTGAAGTTTGGTTCATTCAACGTTGTGCTATCCAAGGAGGTTCACAGTTGTAAATGTTTTATTGTGAACATAAGTGCAGAGGAATACATCTACGACATATATTATATTATTAACTGAAATTCCTGTTGAATCATTTACTTATAAAACTAATATCTCTTAATATCAGATCAAATCACCATCTACCAACTTAGCAACTGCTCGCCATATTATTTATTCATTTGTACCACTTTGATAGCGTAGAGTTCACAGGAAATTGAAATCTAGGTAATACATCAAGGGAGAAATTGTGCATGAACGCATTATTGGTATTTAATAACTTCGTGATTAATAAAAGCCTTCGTTTTTATATGCTGCGTAATGTTGATGGCAAGTTGATATCATAAACGAGAATATTTGCAATAATGATGTGTTTATCATCCAAAGCATAAACATGAGACGGCATATGATTTATATAATCTTTTGCTATCGCATAAGTGCCTGTCTGTTTTTTGTTCTAAGCTGATCTCTTATCTAGCAACAAATCTGTCTGGAGTTTGACAGATTTATAATATATGCATGGCACGTTGTCATTGTGAAATATGTATTTCGAATGTCAACGCCTCGATAATTATTTCTGTTTACTTGTGCATGTTGTACCCTAGCTAGCCCACGTTAATATTCCGTTAAATTCCGTTGCTAATCATGGTCGATTCTAAAATAAGAAAATATGTATCGCGCTTTATGGAAACGGATATATGAAGATGCCTGTATAAAGCATCGTATAGAACAGACAGAACTCGAACTAACCCTTTAGCATAATTATCAACATTTACAAACAACTAAACGATTGTTGTTTAGTTCCATTCCATAATATACATTCGTGAGTTCACAGTTTAAAGACATTCAACGATATCGAACCTTAAATCATAAGTTTATAAATAGCGCCTTCAGAAATGTAAGGGACTTGAAACGAGTCTGTCAAGATAATAAACGTTTGTTTGCAAAACTGTTGATATTATGTCAGCAAATATAACATCGGATACATCGTAAGAAATATCGGTATCATACTGACATCACATAGCGTTTAATGTTCTACCGTACCGTTTTAGGCATCATCTATGCGTTCCCTGGATACAATTAACACAAGGGCATGCACCACTCAGTTTAACTCATTGCTACTCTTTATACAACACAGTATGTAACAATTTGAGCGTAAATGTTAATCAACACAGAAAGTGTACATGCCGAATTATATTTCATGGTGTTTAAATGCCTCAATCGGAGTACTGCTGTGTTAAGTTTTTGTGATGGAAATCATCAATAGTTCATCAGAACTGCATATCGAGCCATTAACATCACTATATTGTACAACTATATTTACAAAAGTAATTTACAAAATCAACTCATGCATATTTTACGAAGGTACACAAAACATATCCTTTTTTTTTTAAGTTGCGAAATGTTAGGATGCGCATGAATACACACTTCGTTGCGAAAAGACTGATCCCAAGATTCGCACGAATTTAGAAAATGCAACTTATCACCCCGGTACAAACAACGCTGGTCCATTATATCAACCAATCATAACTTTATTTAATAATACCGGTTGATACCATGTGCTATTCTGATAGAATTAAATATCGCTTTTCCGGGATATATATAAAAATATATATATATATATAGTTATTTGGTGTTTATTGCAGCTTGTTAACATGTAAAAAACCATCACGAAATCAGAACAAATTGATTGAATGTAATACCATTTCAATTAGGTATTCGTCTTCAATTAATGATTCATGAAAATTTAATAACGCCTATAACTGTGTTCTCGCACTGTCTAAATGATTGCGTTGATGTCGTGTGTATACTTTTTGTCGACGCCACAATTATTAACGATATCATAACGAGATCGGTCTCGAGAGCATTGTTATGTAGAATCTTAATTGCTACGAAATGGTCCTTCCTCTTCTATCGATTTCGTAATTTCTCTAATGGGATTTAACGAATTTCCATGCAAATTGTAGGCAATTACATACGAACGTGGCGAGTGTAATATTTGTTCATCTAGGGAAAAACACTCGCGTATGCAGTTCATATTATGTAGGATTTGTACATTGTGTAACTATAACTGTACTAACTATAACGGAACCATACGTTGTCTTATTATTGTTAGTAGTCTGACCTTATGTGTTGTGATGCCCTGTTGAATATATACCGAGATCACGTTCACGGACATGTTAAGTCTAGGTTTATCGCCATTTCATTGCAGTTGGAAATTTCAAATTATGTTTTAATTTAACAAATGGCATGAGCTGGAAAAAAGAGAATTCCACTGCGCATGCAATCAAACGTCCCTCATACGAGTCGATAGAAATTTTCACATGTAAATATTTTTTTTGTACGTAAAATAGTCTTCTTTGTAAAATCTGGCTTGCTGCATCAACACGTGTAGACTTGCATGCATAAACGTACTTTATGACTCAAAGACACGTAGTCAAGAAGGAATACAGTTATATGTAGAGCAGTTGATGAACATGTCGTTTTAAAAGGGCTCCAGTTACAGATGGAAAATGATTTATCAGATTCATGTGCGTGTATTGATCTCATCGCTCTACAAAACCGCACTTACTAGCATTTTGAAATCTTAACACTAGACCACTTGATAATACAAATTGGGCACTTGTTTGCCTTAAATATTAGAAACCAATGTTTACTGGACGTAAGACGTATAAAAAAGCAAAAAACAAAATCAAAACAATCAGTGTAAGCTGTTTGTAGATAAGTCATTGAGAAATACGTGACCTAGCCTTGCATATATTCAGTTGTGTACCAATCTTTTTCATAAACGCTACAGAATCTCAATACAGAAAATAGATTTTTCCATATTGATGTCGTTTAATATTCACAAATCAAAGTCGTGTTTACTTAATGTAATGGTACGTTTAAATGTTTGTTTTAATGTATAGCTCTTCGCATACATGTTGCAATGTTAACAGTACCGCTTTGTTTATGCCTTTTCTTCTATGGTGTGATAAAACGTGACGTGGTTTAGCATTTAAGTTTATTAGAAACATACATATCATACTTGAAAACAAAACATACGATGATGCAAGGATGTGCTGAAATAAACTGCTTGACTCAGACGCGATAAAAAACAACACGATGGTCCATTCATACTCTCCTATAAGTGCAATTATATTTTGTTCTATTCAACTGTAGGAAATTAATTGTACTTTTGCTTCCTCTTTTAACAAACAAACCTTTACAATATACCATATGTGAATTACATCGATTACACAGAATAAACATTACAAGGATTGTTTCTGTTGTTATTGAGCATTGTTTGCTCAATCAAATTCGAGCATTCACGATGGCTAGATAAAGCTTTTCAACAAGGGTCATTGAATACGCAGAATACACATTGATCTTAGTTGGACTAGTTCGAGAACTTAGCATTTTACAATTCAAAATGTGTTTTTATTGTAATTAATTGTAACGTTTCGATCGGCTCCCCTGTGTCAGATTTATCTAAACGTTTTCTCACTATTCACTAACTCTAGAAGCGCAAATCATCGCGATGTAACATGTATATACTGTAAAATATAAATGCAATTTATATTGTAAGTAATCAGTTTTATTTTCTGCCCTGGTAGCGCTGGTGTTGATTTATTAAATATGAGTATTCATTAGGTAGAATAGCATAGTTTCATATTATGCTGCGTTTATGTTAACAAACTCTTGTGTTCTTTTGAAGTATTATACACAAGTTGTAATTATCCAATACAGCTGGTCATGAAACCAACCCTTCGAGTTCTTTCCTATGATAATCTGAGTTTTGTAATAATAGAAATCAAATACAAATAACTCAGGAATAGTAAACATATACAAATCCGTACGCTAAACGGTTGAGCTGTATCACTTTTTTTATTTTAGAATGACCTGAATGATTTCGATTTTCAAAACAGCATTTAACAGTCAATTTGGTTAAGTTATTACTGTTGCAATATTTTACAAAAGGCATACTTATACATGATCAAGTAAGCGTAGTTTATTAGCTACAGGTAGTTCATATTTACTCGATGTTGATGAAGCGGCGGAACCAATTTGTGCTTTAATGGTATGTTTACCTTGATGAAACAGGTTTCAGATACTGTTTTGAATATAACGTTCAGTTAAAGACAATAATATCGCCCCATGGTGCAAAAAGGTACCGTGTGACATTTAATGTTAATGTCACATGTTACCTTTTTGCACTAAAGAGGCAATATAGTATTTTAATATATTCTGTGCACATGCATATTTTATTTCATGCATTAAGTGTAAATAACCATATCTATTATGCACAATTAAAAGCACTTTATTTGCTTTCAAGTATGTGTGAGTTATTTTACCATTAAACTTATTCATGCATCCCAAATTGAGACTCAAAACAGAATTATGTATTTACAGCGGTAAATCATCGATGAGATAGATCACGATCTATTTTCTATTCCCTTTTACCAACAACTTCGCTTTTTTAGATTAATATTTTCCAAACCGTAGCTTATATGGACCATTTAAGGAAATGGCAAAATACACATTTTATTTTTGACCGAGATTTTGAAAAGGAATAATATATTTTCTATAGGCAAGCGGGGCAACATACATTATTAAGAAAACAATTCGAAACATTGTTAAGTTGATGGATAACCATTTATGGAAATAAAATAAAAACAAAAAAGGTTTCACGGTTTTCAAACAAAGGCCCTAACACCCCGTCACACCGGGCTGGTATTCCAATTGCGTGTTAACGGCCATCCAAAACGCGGTAGGATCGCCAATTTCGCCATCGGATAGCCGTGAGGACGCATGAAGACGCCAAACGATGACTACTTTGTGTTCTTTCGGCGTTAAGGCCAGAACGCCATAGGAACGCCTTAGGATCGCCATAGACGCAGAAGCAACGCAGTGCAAAAGCCGAGGTAGCAGATGTGGTGTATAAGATGACTAAAACGTAAGTTGGACGTCGTGACGTAGCTGATGATCAATTTGGCTGAACTCCCATATCGTGTGCGCAAAACCCGAAACTAAATTCGGAGTATAGCAACGTCATTGTCAAGAGCTCTGACCAGGTAGGCCGAATATGTTTCTGTATTTTCCGTATTCTTGTAAAAAAATAGCTTTGTTTGCGTAGATGTCTAACTCTGAGTTTACATCTATTGACCTTTATCAACAGAAAAATTACATGTTGGAGAAATATCCTGTCATTAGGCGCGAATGAATGAACACAAGCTCTGCATTTGGCCAAATTGAACGTTATAGGGATGCAGCATCGCGTTTTGCAACGACGCTAACCGAATGTTGAGCGTGAAGCTATTGTAAGGCTTTATAACAATGTTTAGCAGATACAACGGTTCCACTGTCAACTATCCAAATCAATAGGTTGTGTGCGTGTCCCTTTATATTAGCAAGAGCGTTTATATTGCCATAATCCTGTTTTCTGTCAGTGTCTGCGTTAAGACGAAATTTATCTGCNCCATACTTGAGAATAATTGTTTGGCCAACTCAATGACAGTCCGTCGTACTGATTATATACTGCGCAAAATGCAAAACATTACATAAATGTGTCGCGACCGATAAAACCGACACAAATCTAAAAAAATTAGACCCACATTTGAGATTTAACTTTTTTTATGGAATGTTGCAAAACATGTTGAATGTTTTATTTTATATTTTTTTATCATACAAAATATAAGTCACCGCAACAGTTTTGGATTAACAAAATTCCAATTAGAATTTACCAAAAACTTATGCTTACGCATCCATATCCATATGCAGCATTTTGACATATTTAAATGACAAACATATTGATGATACGTGGAGTAAGCATTTGCTGTTTGTATATTTTCAATAAATTATCCCCAGAACTCAATGACCCCAACAAGTCTTTTATATATTATAAAAAGGATGTCAATGTTTCATGTACATTGCGTAATGTGATATTGAAGTGTTTAAGCTTAGAAACAAACTGATATTAATTTATTAATATTTCATCTATTGCGGAAATTTTGTTTCTTCAATAGTTTGTATACCAAAATAACGTGTTATGTGTAAGTACCGAAAACGAACTCGTAAATGACGCATCAATATACGTATGCAGCATTTTGACATATTTGAATGACAGACATATTGATGATGCGAGGAGTAAGCAGTTGCTATTTGTATATTATTCAATAAATTGCGATATTAACGCACGCACAATTCGCATTTTTATAAACTTCTAAGAATAATGACACACTTTCAATATGAACATAATTATTCTGCTATAAAGATACGTGTACGGTTAAATGAAAGTTGATGCGGCTATGTTTTATCCGATTTGTCTGCTGCATACTTTTTGAACTCAATTAAGCGCCAAAGTATTTTTTATGTAAGCATTAACACAGAAAAAAACTACATATTAAGCCATAATTTAGATAAGCCGTTTTGATATTGCATTAACTGTATAGTATAACCTGCTATACATGATTTGAGTATATTAATTTAACAAACGGATAGCAATTTGAGGCACACGTGCATCCGCCTTTAAGTATTATACTTGTATTTATCAAATGTCAATTGACAATCGTATGCATACTAAACCAAAGCAAAATAAAAAATTCAAAGTACAAAGTATATTTTCAATAAATAATTATAATATCCAGATAATTCTGATTTTTAAAGTCCTCATAGTTTATACGTACATTACCTAGTTGGGGGAACCACAATAATGAACATAAAAGGCCCATTCATACCAAAATCAAAAACAAGGGAATACATCGAGTAACATTACTGTATTGCCAGAGCATTACACAAAAAACAATCATTTGTTGTTTTTGTAATCTAGTTCGATATATCTGCTTCTCATTAAAAAGGTTATGATCAATAAATGAATCAAACAAATGGTTATCGAGATTCGATATGGTTTAAATGTACTTTATGTCTACTTTTAGTTTTATTTGTGTGTTTTTTTGTGTGTGTGTGTTTGATTCATCGATTGATTCGAAGAATTGAACTGAATCCCTGTCAAGTGACGTCAGTCAGATTGCAAACTTGTGATTAATTGTCAGTAGTTCAAGCACATATTTATGCCAGTAACTGACAGCCATATGCTAACCTACTAGACGAAGAGGCGATTTCAATAGCAATTAGATGTTGACCAATCGGTGCACTAGGTGTGTAACCATACCAGGAACTACCCTCGAGAATCTCGGATTGACAATCAGCACTCTTCCTACTGAAATAGCAGACCCCGCAGCTGTTTAGCTGTATACGCATATGTTCTCGACTTAATCTCAATTTTCGAGAAGATCGACCACATTTCAACACAACATATCAGAATGACATTCTTGCACGCACGTAATTATTCATATTGACGAAATTGTATATGCTTTAGGCATCATATCAATACTGAAGATGTAATGAAGGAATTGGACTTGCGACTAGAATTCCAATCCTATTCAGGAGTGTCCGTAAATTCTAGGCAATAAATTGCTTTCGTCTTATTTTCTAAAGTAAGACACCATAATAATAACAACAATTGCGTGAACAAAACATTGAGCCAAACCTATCCGGTAATTGGCGCAAATACCAGTATGAACTTAGGTACACAAAGGTTGTAAAACAAAATGTGTACCAAATGATATATTGAATGCATACGGGAATATCAATGGCAACAAGAACTTGTCTGTTGTTTTGCAACAAAATGAACTTTGCAGGATAATATTAACATGTATATTACAACATAGAGTTATGCATTCTAGATTGGGCGTGTATACTGAAAAAAACAACTGTACCAAAGGGTATGTCATTTCGAGAAAAATAAGAAAGATTTGTAAAATTTTAAAAGCTGTAAAAAAAAACACGTGTGTATAACTGCGAAATAAACATTTAAACAATGATAAAGAAGTGTTGATTTCTGGATTTTTAAACAAAAAAAAAGGTACTGACAAATGAAATGTGATACAAAATATCATACACAACAAGCAACAACATCCGACACAATGAATTTCCTCATATCTCGAAGATTGATTCGGTATATCAATATTTTTAATTAAGTATAGTCTTCAACGGAATCGTTGTATATGAATACTGTGCAATACTGATTTTTGGTGAAACAAGAAGGGTTACAAAAAACAAGGGTTTAAAAACAGAATTAATGTGTTCATCTAAATCATACAACGCGTTAAAAGTGTTCTGAGTATCAATTTATAGCAACCAACATTTACAAATACGTGACAATGAACGCTTTACGACGAATGATTTTGTCTCGTTAATATTCACGACGTTTCAAAGTACAATCACGGCAAAATGCGCACATACAATTATCATAGATATTTTACTTTCAATTAAAAAGTATATATTTTGTAAAGTTATAACATAACTGCATATCCGATAGACTTTTAATTAGACAAGCACTTTTAAGAATACATTTCATTTTCTCAAACAGAGCTTTGTTGTTTTTTGTGTTGCTTTTTGTTTCTTTCGTTTAAAAGGTCAAACTGTATTTAGAACAAATATAGTCATTTATGTGGTTACCAGCAAAACTGTCCCGAACAATTGTCCTTTTGTTAATCGAAGTGTTCCAATTTCACTACTTTTTTTTAAGTTTTACACTTTGTATGTTGTCTTAATTTCAATACCTGATTGTTTCATTTATAAACGTGAGTGCATTTATTTATTAAAAAAACACGTTCGTGAGTTCTAATGTCAACCCAACAACATAACTGTTGAGAATCATGATAATTGATATATTTTTGAAAAATATCAATAATTCTTATCAAGAATAACCAAGATCGTTTTTCAAATCGCGTAAATAATGGACTGTGGCTTCAATTCTGAACAACGTTTAATTAAATCTTTTACAGAGATATTTTTATTTACGGAATAACTTTATTTATTTGTTGGAGCACTTACTGATTTATATTGTTAAGTGAATTGTGCGGTTATAAATTGCAAATGTTTACATGTTCTGGTATTATTGCATTGTTTGTTTGCACTTAAGATGTAAAGTGACATTAATCCAAGACATTGTATGTATCAGACCTTTCTTGAATTCCAACCAATCCACGATGCAGTACACAAACAGCATATGATGTAAGTGTGATGTTGTTGTCTTTTTCAAAGTAGTATAGGAAGTTCATGACAGCGTCATATTTACCGACAATATGTTTGCCATTGCATAATCAAAGTATTACCACGCGATGTGTGGTTGTCTAATACTAAAAGCCTCTTGGACATGACATAATGTTTCAAATTAAGTTCAACATTCCATTAAGGCAATACTGGTACGGAAATGCGATTGAAATGAGATCTTAGGAAATATCACATTATTAAGTATGTTTGTATCGTTATTATTATGTAACATGTACTATTCCAATTGATATGACGTCATTATATTATATTTGAACTACATGTATATGTTTGTTTTTTCTGAGATATTATCAAACAGTTTAAATGTAAACTTCTTTATATTGACTTTGTAGTATAAATGACATAACACATTCTTTCTTTTTTCTTAAATTGTTTACAAAATGTTATTTTCTTTTCTATAATTACCAACATGGTGAAAACGTGCATCTCCTTACTTTGTATTTGTTACTCAAACAAAAGGATTTTGAGGGCCCGGGACACTCTTCTACGTTCATATCATAAGGGGAAATCATATTGTATGATATTAAATTGGTTGTATGTTATGATGATGTACTCATGTTAGCTCAAACTATGAACGGATGAAACCAAAAACCTTTTCATACAACCGATTTAACAAATATGAAATAAATTTGAAATAAATGTGTCACAATTAAATATTAAAGTATGTGTCAGGTCTTCACTCCGTTATTTGATTGTTCCATTATTGATATACACGTGACGGTTGCTAAATCGTCAATGCCTCCATTATATATAACAATGTCCCGTAAAAGAGAAATAATAAATCATTTAGAGAGGAGCACTTTGTAGAAATTCTCAAGAGTAAAACGTGCATTTGAAGAATGTCTGTGTGTTCAGCAATTCTGTCCAATTAATTGATTCGTTGGCAGTTTAATTTATGGCAACAATAGCTTTAATAGTGTCTGGAAATTGTCCCTTGAGATCTATTGAACTACCCGATTAAATAGGATACTTTAACAAAGCCGCCACATTACTGTGTTCAATGCAGAGAATTTCTATTGTAAATTATCAAATAAATAGTTCACAGAGAGTTTCTTAAATAAATAAATACATGAATAGTTCACAGTTTCATAGAGATATACTGGTATGAAACCTATGTAATTCTCGCGTGTATCGGTGCTATACACTGAGCAAGTAAAATAACCAAGGGATCTATTCGCAAAGAGCTAGGGTATCGCACCCGGATTTGTTGTTTCTCAATACTGTCTCTTCCGCTTGCTGTCTCTTCAGCAAACAAATCAAAGGACCCCGTTGGAAATAAGTGCTTGCATTTTCATGGGTTATCCTTGACTGCAAGGTCAAAAGAAATACATACATACATAGCTGCTTATTCAAATGTTGTACACATGTAATGCTATTGCAAGATGTATATACCAGAAATAAGAATACATTTACTTATAAATTGGTATTAAACATCATACTTGAAACGTCATTTGAAAAACAGTTCTGAATTGGTTACCTTTCATAATTCAGTATAACTTACACAACTTCTGTAGATAGTAATGCGCTTTCAACAAATATGTTTTACAACTTGTGTTGATCCACTTGTATTATATGTTCTAGCTATAGATGATTTCCAACATTAAAAGAGATATGAAATTCTTGAATCATGATAGCGTATTCAACGTGAGAATATTGAAACACGTTGTTTTTTTTTCAAAAACACTGTTGAGTGAATATTGTAGACATGTATGTAACACATATATTCACAAATGTCTGTCATCACCAGTGTTTTATGTAAAGCAATAAATTAGTTTATGATTACTTCGCTGCCATAAATGTGTTTAATTGTTGACAAATACACGAAACGTCTCAAACGATTTTGTTAATAATGCATCGACCGCACTTGTCTAATCTTTAAACAGTGCCAACCATTGACGATGTACTGTTAAATTGGATTCGTTAAAACACATCACACACTAATTTCCTACACGTTTCCATTGCATATGCACACAAACTAGTAATAAATCATCACTTCCCATAAAAGCCCAAAATAATGCACATTATTTCTAAATTTTATTCCGTGTATCCGCGTCCAGTTTTGCTGCAACTATTACATTAAAACTATGAGATAGATTGCAGTTATCGTTTCAAACACGATTTTATTTCACTGAAGAAACTTCATATGGCTACCTAGTTATTACATTCCATTAAGCATGTTCGTGCAATGTAACACTCTGAGGATATAAAATTGCCTTGAACGCGTGCCCAATCAAATTTCCATTACGAGTACATAAATAAGGCGCCTTAAGAGATGCCCACATTTTGAAAGTAGAATATAATATGATTTGTTTATATTTTGATCGATAGTCTATTGAAATCGCGCTCTGAAAGCTTTATATCCATGTCTTTGACATCGATATATTTCATGATGCGTGAGAGGTTACTTTGCAAATACAAATTAGTTATAATAATAAATGCCTAAAATTTAGCGATTACATAATGGATTTACTGTTGAAAGTTGATGGTATCATAGCATCGTTACAGTTATTTATCCAAAAGAAGGATACAGTAAATGATAAATAACAACACATGCAATATGTTTCGTTACTTAAATGTAATAATGTTATATATAAGCCAACATTGATATCATCAATTACATCCTTGCGACATTGCGTGGTTTAAACTAAGTCAAAAGACGTAGTAGGAGATTCGAGGCTATTATTTACATACCGACTCCAATTCTTAGTAAATGACGTAAAGGTATTGAATGCAACATTTAATTCCAACTTATATAATACAATCAATTACCCTATAGTTAGTGTCATATGTAATGTTACTCCAGTGTAAAAAAAGTAATTTGGTTTATAGCAATATTTATTAATTAATTTAAAACCATATCCTGACTGTCTGGTTGATTTAGTTTACATTTGCACCACGTTTTGATCGTCGTATCATGAATCAATACGGTGACATGAAAAAGAGAGTTTCTTTTACACGTAATAATATATGCACATTGAATGCCATAGACAGCATGTGTTAAAACGTTTGTCATTGGCAATATTACTTATATACAATAAATCTTTTATCCAAAAACTGGAGAACAAAGGTTATCCGGAAAACATTGTATAATTCATAACATGCAGACAGCAGAAACGCTAACAAACAATTTGAAAATGTAAATTTAATAAGAACAACATGAATCACTCGCACATTGGTTACCCGAAGGCTTGTGTCATACTTGAAACTTCATTTGGTCATAGCTTACCTTCACAATTTTGCAACAAACTGTTTTGCACGTTGACTCTACAGGTCGACAAAGTCAAAACGAAGCAATTTTTTTTATAGAGCCACAACATATATGTATGCGCAGATCGGAATACTTTGAAAGATATTATGTTTATAAGAGCACCATTTTAACCACGATCATAAAGATAATCGCATTTTGCATAGATAGATAGATAGATAGATAGATTTATTTCGATAATGAGCAACATAGCACATGCATAGCACATACTGGCCATATAAAGTTGTTTAATTAATTGATTGGGGCTAAAGATTTGCAGAGTGGCTCACATTACTCATTGGGGTATTTGCCCATTTGTTTTTAAACAGTGCACATGTTCAAACAAAGCAGCGACACGGGAGTTCCATCGATGTATTGGCAATATAAAACAGTTTGTACAAAACCCATGCACAAATAACATTTTGTTTTATTTGACAACACACACTCCTCAGGTTCTACAAGCAGTGAACTCGAAATGTGCGACAATACAATCTAGATAACTTATACTATTTATTAAGCTACGTTATCGCAGACAATCCCGATGTGAAATAAGAACATGACATTCATAGGCACTAAAACCTTTTGTGGCTATAAGGCTGGTATAATTTAAATGTGCTGTCAGTTTCTGTTATGCGAAGTCTCTGAAATTGCTTAGTTAAACATTTGACATTTTTATAGCAACTCCGCAGTAGAATATTTGGGACACTCGAGAACATGTTGCACTAGCAAGTCAAAAGTAAACAGTTAAATTATTCTGCGTATAATTTTAATTAAAGACTCTTTCAGAGAAATTGTAGCTGACTTACATTGCTATAATTTGTTGTTTGAATTTTAAGTTACAAGTTAAACTCTACCCATTTAAAAATATTATTGTGTTGTAATAACATGACTTTTCGATGATGTCATTAAATAAATAGTCCAGCTAGTATGGTTAAACGCAATCTGAAACATAGAGAGAAGAATAATACAGAATAGTTATTTTTCGGTAAATATTTTACTGATTAACACAGTCTGTATTTTGTTAAGCTTTTTAACATGTGTATACTTAAATGCTTTATTATCTGTGTGTGTTTAATCTTGGTTGATTTGCCGTTATATAATGTAATGTTGATCTGAGACTATGTGACTTTGTTTACCGCAAATATATCCGCCTGAATATACACTACGAACGAGGTAATTATGACAATATGATACTTGTGCCTTAACTATCTTGATAACCATAAATATTTCTACTCATTACATCAAATAATATCGAGAAATACATTTGCTTAAATAACAAATACGTTGATTATCCTTATTATAAGACGTATACCAACTAATTTAATGTTTGTTTCAGGTATATAAGCATTTACTTCAACATAATCGATTTGCTATGTATACATTGTAAGAGTTTATAAAACAATACGAATTTCTATGTAACTACTACATCGATGTTTTTTTTTTAAATAATTGCAGTGACAAATAATGTAACATCTAAAATACTGCATATGTTTTATTCAAGATCATGTAATGGTTTTCGAATGACTTTGATATTGTGATCATTGTAATGTTTAGAATCACCAACACTTTTTGAATCATCGGCGTTTGTGTATATCTTGGTGATTGGACTTGCTGTTTACAATTCAAACAAATATAAAACCGAAGTGATCGATTGATTGAATTCAATTAATATAATTGTTTGCTTGAATATAAATTAATCAAAAATGGATTGATTGACTAACCGATGAATGATTTCGCACGTACATTGAGTATGGACTTTTTGTACTAAAGATTGACAATTGATGGATTTGCTTGATCTGAATTGCTTTAAATTCTGAGTACAGAAAATTAAAATTTACTGTCGAGTAAAAGGCCATTCTTCCAAATGAAACAAATACAAAGTTCTTCGTGTTGTTCAATTATGTTTGATATAAATGCAGTAAAATAAGAATATATTGAAAAACTTTTCCATAATTTATTAACAACTAACACCTCATATATGTTCTCGAATTTGTAGGCTCTTGTCGGGCATAGTTATAATTCTTCTCACCGAGTTATAAGTATTATTGGATTCAATTAGTTATAAATTGTCTGGTACATGTCATTTGAGAAACGTTAAACTAATAACTACAATAATTATAGTGTTCCCCATAGACATGTGGGGAGCGTACAATCGTTGAGTGAATATTAAACACATAATACATCTTATGGTATTGTTGCTTTGTATTTATGTTCATGAATTGTATCATAATTACGTTATCGCAATTACAAAGATAAAATGTACCTGCATACCTTGTGAGGCATCATACAACTATGATTGTTCCCAGGTCCTTCAGTAGTAGTGTGAGGAGATTGGCCATAAAATCCCTCCTTCGACCATTCTCCCCTACCTCTGATTCAAGTAGGGCAGTTGTCAGTTACTGGCATAGGTAAGTGCACTTTGTATTGGTATCCCTGGATAAATTTGAGTTGGTTAACTAACTGCCGTAATATGACTGAAATATTGTTGAAAACGGCAAAACAAAAAACACGCCACAAAACAAACAAACAAATGTATGAATATCATTCATATACATATAAATCACGACGTGTTCTCATTCTTAAAGCACAATATGTTTTGGTTGTCCTTAGATCTCAGCAAGAACCTGTGTTTTGTGATTTTTAACGCATCCCTTCACATGATCGCTAATCTGATGTGTATCGATCATTTAGACAGGAACAAGAGTCTAGTTTTTATCAAACCATATAATCTTACCCATTCAGTCATTTCAAATATTTGTATGATTAATAAAGATACTCATTAATCATTATGGTCTGGGGCTTTCCCACGAGCATTAAACATTAAACAAAACACGCAAGCTGATAAATACAGAGAACAGATTGTTTCTAAGGATTAAACATCTATTAGTTTTCCTCTATGATAGCTAAAATGCCGCGGGGAACAAATTTACTAGTTTGTTCCCGGATTATAGTTAAAAGTCTAATAGGTCTCAAAGGACTTATTCAAAATAGTTTAAAGCCACTTTGGTCAAATAATATTATCTGCCAGAACAAACAGAGCAACAAGTCAAATAATCGTGCTTGACAAGCTTTCATTGCTGGTAATGGATTTTCCTCAACAAATAAGACTAGAGCTTGTCAAGTATGAACAAACAAAACCATAGCACTCTTAGGATACACAATGATATATAGATTAATTGTTATAACAAAAAAATACGCTCATCTAAAATGTGTACGCGGTTAAGTGGTTTCATCATTTGGATTAAATTGTTAAATTATATCAGCCAGTGTTCCTGATTTCGGCCTGTTGCATGGGCATTGTAAAATCAGTGAAGCTTCTTTGTGACCTATTGTTAATTATTAGTAACAAAACGCCACGTCATAATTCAAAGTATATTATAGTACTTTAATTTCGGAACATCGGAAAATGTTAAGTTAAGGTAAATTAATGTGTAGGGGGGGGGGGCTGATCAGTGTGTAAATAATGGTAGTAACATGATAGACAAATGAGATCAATGCAATAATTACATTTAAATATGTTCAGCTTTTATAGCTACAAATAGTCTTAGACTATGATAACAAAACACAAGTGAGCGTTTGTGAATACGAAATGTAGATATTACTTTTGGTTATGCACGTATCACAAAATGTGTCTGATCAAATACCAATACATACCTGTAAATGCAATGTATGTTAAGGAAACACGCATATACTCACGTTCGTATTGATTGTGTCTTTAATAAAACAAATTTATATAAAAAAAACGAAAACGACATTTCACTTTAATTGTTCAATGATTTTAAATTGAGAACATTCCTTAAGCTGATTATTTCAACACTGTTTTCACTAATATTCTGACTCTAGGTTATATATATAAAATAACAAAAATCAATACTCATATAACGACTACGAAAACTACAATTCTACTTGGAATAATTTGACTTGTTTGTTACCGGATTCAAGTCATTAGTTTATTAGGTCCCAAAGAGAACGTTCCAGTTTATAACCACACTGGTCCAATACTATTCACTGCATACAGAGAAATACAACATATATTAATGCATGACAAATTAACACAACTGGTTATGGGTTTTCTGGAAAAGTTAATTTGTATTGGAGAAATTACTTTGACATCATACCTCATTGTGTATACTGATTAAATTATTGGACATTATGTAGAGCGCATCAAAATCGCATTTATCAGATGAAATGAATTCGTCATCAAATACAAATATATTAGTCTTGAAACAGATATGGCTTTAATAGACAAGTCCTTAACAATGCAGCTTGGGCTAAAGCAGTGACATCAAACTCTATGTATAGAATGGCAGAAACACTCTCAAACATATGGTTTCACACCACAATGGGAGAGAGGCCACTCAGAAGAAATAGTGACCGGATCCAGGCGAAAAAATACCGTTATAGGCCCGATAAAATTAACATTTCAAAAATAACCCTAATTAACGGACGTTCGAGTCGCATATATGCAACAAAGAAACTTATTTAAGCCGTAATACTTTAATGTAGCACAAACGCATGTATGATACAGTAAGCTTGCAAGGTATGGAACATATTTGAGATGACTTTGTGTTTGGTTCTGTATATTGAATACGTAAGGCTAATACACTCGAACGATATAAATCGTTATAGCTCAACTCATCCTGATATAACGTTAAATGCAAAATTACTAGCTCGGTATTTATTAAGGCATATTTATGCAAAATAGTCAGAATGATTTATCATTTTTATCTCCAGATTTCCTGCAATTCATAGGCGTTCAGTGATTCTTCAAAAAAAAACTTACCGCATTAGAGTAGATCTTCTTATTTTACTTCTCTGCGGAGACTTTATATTTCGATCTAGGTTTCATATTACATTAAACTTGTTCTCGTAGTTGCCATTTTTTGGAAATAAAATCGCCTGTTCAAAACTTTATTACGAGTAAAGAAATGTGGCGTCTTCAGCAAAGTTCCAGTATATTTGTTTCTGAACTCTTAATGTCAATGAAGTTAATATCGATTGTGTTATGTAACTACAACAGTCAAAGAGGTAAATAAGGATTCAAGTATCTATGAAAATGACAGAATTACTGTCACACTATAGGAAGACATATTAGTCATAATGTGATTTTTACCTACTCTATTATATAAAAGTAAATTATGCATTTTATACTGTTAACCACTTTGTGGAAACAAGCGGGCGATAGGTTGCGATTTTACATTGTTTGATTTTGATATGTAGCCCTTATTAATATACCTAAGGAAATAACTTGCACAAAACATTGCGCAGTGTAACGTTTGTTTTGAAAAAAGCTCACGTGTGTTGCCCACCGATGCAAGCGCTTTTTTTTGCATACGTAAATAATGTCTCCCGCAGAGAGTAACAGATTTATAACTTAAAGCAACGAATCTCTTGAGATACTGCTAGAACGTCGAGAGTTTCTCAAACACCAAAAATGTCATCAAAGGTTTGTATTGTTTAATATGCATTATCTCTGTATTGTTGTTGTTTCTGTTTTTCAACATTATTTTGAGACAGTTGTCAGATAATCAAATTAAAAACTGCCATAGTGACTAGGGCGAACTCTATAGTAAAATGTCAATTTTGTAAATCAGATACGGACTTCAGAAACATTCAGAAAACACTCTTGATTTCGACATTGTCAACCAAGGTGACCTTTCCTCAAATCTCAAGGCATATCTTACGACGTTAAATAGTTGAAACAAGAATGATTGGGAAAAGTGAAACACCACGATCCGCTCTCTAAGTCTGACTTCATGATTTGTTTGATTTGAAGGACAATAGGAATCTCCAGAACAACGTGCGAAAATGTCATGGTATATTTTTGCAACAAAGGTCCTTACAACTTACGAAACATGATTACATCAGACTTTGAGCATACAGAACTCCGAGACATGACCGTACACAATCATACAGTTGATTTGTTAGAAATGGCCCAACTCAAAGGCAGTCTATTTACAAAACTGTGGGTAAATTGTGTCCATATGATTAATTGAAAATATACATGCATTTTCCGATTCCCTCGTGTGAATAGTGTTTGGATGTCCCAAGAGAAAGAATTTGGCTTTTATGACCGTGGTATGATAACCAGATTCTAGGGTTTGGCGATAAAATGAATGTGATGTAATGTACTGCAAAATTTTGAAGGTAAGTTATCCCATGCGAAATCATAACAATGTAGTTTAATTACAAGTGTTATTGTTCAGATGTTTTGCTCTTGTTGTGAATAAGTTTGTAAAAATGCCTTATGCATGTCCTGCTTGACATTTAAACCTTACTGAACATTTTGAGGTTTGTTTCCCCTATATTGGTAAATTCCAGTTTACTTCCTGCTTAGTGACGATACAGTTGAACTCCATTGTATGACTGATTAAGTTGATCATGCACAGTTTTGTGTTAGTTATAATGGAACGAAAATAAACACTTGAAATGTGTGTTCATTTATTGTTGGAAGAAGGCAATATAATAGATAGTTCATAGGCATTTGGAACAGTTCAAATATAAGGTCATCAACTTCAGGAAAACATTTGAAATTTCCCAATTGTAAATAAGTTTATAATCAGCTCTACCAATAATTTTAGACAAAAGTATATCATATTTAAATGCTATCCATGATAAAACATGATTCCATCTAATGGATTCTCTTACTTATTGTTTAAGGCGCCTTCACACGAGGATCCATTTAGCACATTCTGGCGGATTGGATTTATTTGTCAAATTTGACGCATTTTTTACTGAGCACTGTTTTGCATATAAATAATCGCTTACGTATAGAAACGATTTGTAACGAATAATAACCAACTTCGACGCAAGGTACTCTTAAACGGTAGTATATATTGGGTCGCGCAAACAATATGTGTTCTTTCCGTTAGCGATTAATAGCGCAAATATGCAAAGTTAAACTGCATGCAATGCAATTATATAAGCTGTACATGCACACTGTTTATTACCCTTAGCTAATATTTGTATAACATACTTATTATAATTTGCTATAAGTTTAAACAAGCGTCTCTGGGTTTGAATCGGGAATACTGTTACAATCTCAAGTTGTCAGAAAACGGTGATTTAACAATCCTTGTTTCATATATACTGGCAGTTTATTTTTTTTTCAAATTATTTTAATGATTTTACATGTATTGAGAAGTTCTGTTATGGCACCATTCTCACTCGCAAGGGCACACTACCCGCTGGAGAGTTAAACCCAGTGGGTTCACGTACTAGATATCACTTTAATTGGGGAAAACTAATCAGAACACACATACGTCATTTAGCAAAAGATGAAAACCGAATGATAAACATAATGAGTCACCAAGTTATTTGATTATTTTAAGTCAATACTTTATTTAAAATGTATATCGATATAGTGTTTGTGCAAGTTACACTCTTCATGCACGTGATAATGAATGGTTCCAAAAAGCAATCAGAAGACTAGGATGCTCATTCACAATTGGACAGGCACACGCTTTTACCATTTCTACCGAGTGGAATACTTTTAACCCATTGAGAAACTGATTCGATTGTACCACAAGTGCACAAGGGTGAAAGTGAACTATGTACGTGCAATATTGCACTTTCAACTTTGCACACTCTTGGTGTAATCGAATCAGTTTCTCATTATTTCTTAGAATGTCAATGATTTACACATCAAAGAGAAGTTTTTTTCAGCACAATTGCTAATTATACCTCTTTAACCAAACAAACTATATTAATTGGTGATGGAAGTCTTTACTTGGAGAAAAACAAGCGTATCTTCGATGCAGTTTATGTGTACGTTTAATGTAGTAAACGTATGATAACTATATGTTTATGAAGGCAAACAACTTTCTTGTATTTTTGTTTCTTTCAACATTTTCACTTTGTCTTTTCATCCGTCAGATGTGTCTTCACTGCTATTTCAGCAACCATAATGCATCTACTCTTGCTTTCTAGATAACGTACATTAACGTCAATTGTTAAACTATTTTTGATATATTGTATTGTTAAAATACATGCATAATACCTAAAGAAATGTTACTCACTTTCTTGCAATTACTGCGTAAGGAGAAGAACCCTATACGATATTGATCATTCGTTATTATCCTTTTGTGGAACAACATGACGCAGTTGTAACTGTATATGCTATGAAAATGTATACCATATTTGTTCGTGAAATACAATATGTTTTAACTTAAACTCATTGAGTATAATGTAGTTTTTTATGTAACAAATCATGGTCTCATAATGTTTCATAATTGACTAGTCCATATTTGTATTAGAGACAACGCGTCTTCAGAATTTTGCCATAAGGTTATTACATTGCACAATTTCAACCCAAGCTATCACGCGTGAATTCATCCGATTATTGCATATCAGAAACCGTCTGCATAAACCCAACACCAAACGCTCTTAAAAAATATATCAAAATGTGTATGTGCTTGTTTTCAACATCATGCAAGCCTAAGTGCTAAAAAAGAGCAGTTATTTTACCGTTTGATGTACACAGTGATCCGAAACTAGGTAACATTGGTTACATATTATATACTTCTGATTATACATTACGAGCACAACTATGTCAATTGGATACTAACGACTTAATTGCCACATTATATCAACAAATAACATCAAAGGATATCCGGAGACAAAACAAATTAACGCAGCATATGAAAGTAAATAACCATTTATAATAACACTTATCACAAGTCAATAGGTGTTTACGGTAAGTTTCACGGGCATCATCTTTAATATTAGCACTTTATCAAATATAAAGATTAGGAAGTCGTAAAATGCAACTGATCTCGATGTTACTGTTTTATCATGTTGTTTTTTTGTTAATAAAGTCATAAATATATGAATAGCTTATCATACAATTTTTTTCGAGGTCGAATTTAATACATGCCTAATGTATTACTTCAACGTTATTTTCAGTCCTACCAAATTTTAATGCGCAACATATGACTTGCATTATTTAATAAATGAAATCCGCTTTCTCATGTGTTAATATTTTCCAAAAACGACAATTAAACTATAATCTACCTTTAATTACGGATAAACTTTTTAAATATTTCGATTTATAACGGGGGATTTTTTTTATGAAATATTTTTCTATTAAATGTTAATGATGCGAATCAGGAACTTGACCGATTTCTTTAATGCATGTATATAGTGTATATATAATGTATGATGAACATAAAAGCTGCTTAATCGCTACGTGTAAAGTTTGAATACTCTTGAAAATATTATATGTATGTCGCCTCGTTATTTCTATATTGAAATAGTATCTATCTTTTACATGATAACCAGTTCAATGTTATGTTAAACGGCTTCATATATCAGTTGTGGCTTGTTAGTACTGGGAGCTTGTCAAGTACAATTATTTGTATTGTTGCTCTGTTTGCAGTTATTAGTATGGAACATTTCCGCTGAGACTTATTGAACTAATACAAATAATTGCCGTTAACGCAGGCGTTTTACTTGTATTGATTCTGTTTTCATCGTTCAAGCTAGATTCTGGATTTTGACATAAACCCTTAGAAACTTTTATCGATATTTAAGTGAAGAAAACTCATTTTGTAAGCAAAATAACCAATTATTATTAAAAAATAAGACGTATATCGCATAATTTATCAAAGAAGCAAATCTTCAAGAAAAAGGGTACTTAAGTTTGCGAAATTTCGGTTTCGCGAAGTTTTTCCGGTTGCCGTTTTGATCCACACACCCTTCGTCCTCAGTACTTAAAGGGATGGTGGCAGCATGAATATTCATACTTGTATTTATTGACTTAACTATAGTTACCACCACTCAAAGTATCAGAGAATAATATTTTAAAAGAAATCTAGCATTGAATACACTTCACAATGACTTGATTAATTTTTACATATTGGAACTTGTGTTTGGTATCTCTATTGTTATAATAACTTTCCCATACAATCGTTATGTTTACTTAATCCTGAAAATACATGTTAAGCAAACGCGATAATGGAATCAGTTTTATTGGTACTAAACAGTTGATTGATACAAAACGGCTTAATAACGAATTGCTCGTTGTAATTGTAGTAGTAGTAGTATGATTCCTCCGACTAGAATATATTCGAATGTACAAGAACATCGGTTCGAAGATGTACTACACAAGTGAAGTATCCATCCAAACTGTGTCTCATATCGATAATTCCATTCAAATCACTACTGGTAAAATATGTGAGCAGGAAGCGGCACATGTTTAGTTATAGGTAGTAAAACACATGTGGCAAACGTCATGTCTGAAATGTGAGCCGTCGTGTTGAATACCAACAACCAATAGCTTTGGAATAAACTCGGTAATTGATTCTCAATTAACCTTAATACCTGGTAATTACTGTGTCTGTTAAACTATGTAAACAAAGCGAATAACCATAAAGACCTGGTAATTACATACGCACATGACATAATTATCTTTGCATATCGCTTTATGATTTGATATACAGTTTTTGTAGACTCCTCTCTCTGTTCTAAAGACCTTAGGCATCCCTGCTAAAATGTGCAATGGCTTCTTTTTGTTTACCGCTGGACGAAAGCTAAATATGCAGTTAATGTGACTGACATATTAACTGTTTTCAAACAGATACATATATATAGCCTTAATTCATCTGTACGTTCGTTGATATAAACAAGGTCTATCCGACTGGTACAATAAATATTGTTTAGTTCAATGACACACAAATTGATTTTATCATATGAATACTTCAATTGCAAAAGTAACCTACCAAAATCATGATGCACAATTACGTTCTGCCACTGTCGAAGTATAAACGGGGTATTAACTGTTTGCTCTAGACTGTTGACACACATCAATAGAAACACTCTAAGATTCTTATGTTTTCTTCATTCCACTTTTTACATAAATCGTATAAAATGTGTTTGTGTTTAAAACTATACCACATAAGTCTTGCTTGATCAATATTTATTTTCACAAGTGTGAAATTTGTATTTACAAAACTGGTTCATTAAATAATGTGGAAAAAAGACAGACGGTTGGAAACTTATGTCAGATAATCCATCACTGTTCGGAAAATACAGGTATGTGAAGAATTTCGCATAACAGTTTTAAAACATAACCATGCTCTTCTGTTCATAATAATCTATGTTTTCTAACTCACATAATTGTATTAATTAATTTTTTTTTATTTTTAAGGGAGGGGATATAAAATATATTTGTTTTCCTCGTCAATAGGTGTGTGGGGGTGGGGGTCGAGGGAATCCCCCTTCATACCGTAGAAGAGTGTATAATGTATTTACATACGTATAAAGTGTTATGCATGTCGAGTCTGCATTAAACTTCTTTTTTAATCTAAGCCAATATAATTATACCCGATAAATATGAATATTAAGCATATTTCATTGCTAGTAATATATTCAATACAATTAATTACAATGTTATGTATCGGGTTGTTTCTAATTAACTTATAAATTAAATTGCAGAAAGATTGCAAAACATCACAGGCTTAATTAAAATACATGTGTAAAGGGTTCTAAGTACAAAACTTTATAATGTTAGATTGACATTTAATCCATTTTTTTTTATGAATGCCGTAATACCCATTTAGCATATTTTGATCGCTTATACATTTCAGTTGACGTTTTACCATACTCACCCTCTTTGTTCCCAATTGATACATCGCCGGACTAGAAATCCATAGATCGCGGGTTTGATTCCCTTGCTTGGCCACTTAATGTGTGTGGAAATAGGTCAAGTAATCCTTACTACGGCCGTTCTCTCCTACCACTTATTAAAAAAGGCAGTTGACAGTTACTTGCATAAGGATGTACACTAAGTATGTGTAAACCAGCTATCCCAGGACTAGGAAAAATGTGAGTCGGTAAACTGACCTTCGTAATATAACTGAAATATTGTTGAAAACGGCGAACAACGCAAAACAAACAATTGTAGGAACATCACTCATATACATATAAATCACGACGATTTCATTCTTAAAGCACACTATTTTATTGTAGTTCTTTAATCTCAGCAACAGTCTATGTTTTGTTGATGGTTATCGCATCTCTTCACATGATCGCTAATATGATATGTATCGATCATTTAGACAGGATCAAGAGCATACTTATCATCTAACACTATCATCTTAACCATACCGTCATTTTAAATATTTGTATAATTAAAAATGATGCTCATTAATCATTGTGGTCTTGTTTTTTTTTCACCACGAGCATTAAACATTAAAAACACCACGCACGCTGAGAAAGATAACACAAATATTGTTTTATGGCTTAAGAACGATCAAACCTAAACCACAATCATTGATTTCCCGTTCCATGAGGTACAATATCGTGGTGATTATTTTACATTATTTTAACTACGGGGCACCTCAGAATGAAGTAGTAATCACTTAAAAATATAAAATAGTAAATAAATAAATGAAACCACTAGCAAGCAGACCAATGTATAAAAAATATTGCTCAAATTGTGCAGGTATTGCAATACTAGTACATGTGTTAAATAGTATTTGTTTTTTTTTCACTTCATTAATTAATGTATTAATTAATTAATTGCAAACAGCCTCAAAATGATATATTATTGTCCATTAATTGTTTAAGATCATATGATAAAAATAAATGTAGTCAAAGTCATTTGTAATGAGTATTATTACAACTAATGTTTCTACCGCAGTTAATTCTTGACTTTATCGTTATTATAAATACGTATACATGTGTTTCAATGGTACGTGTAAAACAAGCTTAATGTTCATTGAGACATTTATATAACACGAAATCAACAAGACAGACTCTGGTTTCTTCTTCGGCTGTAAAACTTATAAATTATATAAATCGTGGTGAGGAATCAATGGTATATCGAATATTTGGTTGGTGACTTTTATAAAATGCGATATCAGACGAGTTTGATATGGCGTAGTATAAGGCGAGGCGTGTAAACGTTAAAAGTTAACTGTCAAAATTATTGTTTACAGTTAATTGTTTAGAGGGCGTTAGTTGAAATTGTATTAACGTTGTTTAGCAATGACGTTTCCTAGTTTTTTAAGGCACTAATTCACGTATGTTAACTGTGGGTACTATGTGCGCGTTTCCTCGTAAAAACTGTGCAAACCATCCCTTATTCATCGACTCTTTTTAAACCTCTGACCCAGATCTATGTGTTTGTATACTTTTTACATTCCTACAAAAACACGTTCCAAAGGGCATGACTTACGAAGTATTGAACATTGCAGAGAAGCATGATAATCTCAAAAGTAGGCGGGCTAAAATTGTGTTATTGGTCCGCCCGGACAGCCGATAAAGACCGCTTCGGAAGACTTCGCATTATATGGTAACCCCAGAGTATGCAAACAAACGTTACACAGACCTAAGGCTTGGGTTTCTTTCCGTCCGCTCACCTTGTATTACCTGTATGTTTCAATTATGCATTTTGTCTGACTGTATTGAGACAGTGCTAAAAAATTGACTATAACACAGCTGCACTTGCTTTCTGTTTCAACAAAGTTGACTTACACCTCAATTGTTTCCGATGGGATTTTATTTATTGTGGGCATGGCGATAGCATAAAATATATAACATGTTCTTAAAATTCAAACTGCATAAAACTAACTAAATTCTTAAGAAGAATCATATATTTACCAGAATTGTTTGTATTTCGTTTAAAAGTTGTTGCGTATTTTGTAGTAATAGTTACTAAGGATCGAACATCTTTGGGTTATCCTCTACGATTGCTAATTTTCCGCGTTGAAAAAACTTTATAGTTTGTTATCGGATTCTAGTGATAGTTTCTAGTGTAATAGGTCTCAAAGCACACATTCAAGACAGTTAATAACCATTTTGGTCAAATAATATTATCTGCAAAAGCACAGAGACACAAGCTAAATATAAATGCTTGACAAGCTTTTACTGCTGGTAATGGATTTTCGTGAGCAAATAAAAGTCGAGCTTGTCAAGTTTGAACATAAAAACACCATATCCTTATTCGGATGCACAATGATATATAGTTGTATTGTTATAATAAAAATAAGCGACCTCTAAAACGTCTACGCGGTTAAGTGGATTCCTCATTTAGATTAAATTGTTAAATTATATTATCCAGTGTTCCTGATTTCGGCCAGTTGTAAGGGCATTGTGATATCAGTGACGACCCTTAACGACCTAAATAAATAATAAGTAACAAAACGCTACGTCATTACTCAAAGTATATTATTTTATTTCGGAAAATCGGAACTTTTTTAGTTAAGGTAAATTAATTAATAGGTGAAATCTAATCAGTGTGTGAATACTAGTAATAACACGCTAAACGAAGGGGAACAATGCAATAATTACATTTAAATATGCTCAGCCTTCATAGCTACAAATAGTCTTATAATACGATTAACAAAACACAAGTGAGCGTTTGTGAACACGAAATGTAGATATTATTTTTGGTTATGCATGTATGACGAAATGTGTCTGATCAAATGCCAATACATACCTGTAAACGTAATGTATGTAAAGGAAACACGCATAATAAAATACTGCCCACTTATGTTGGTGTTGGTCTTGTTTTTAATAAAACAAAAACAACAAAAATGCGAACACGAAATTGCATTTTAATTGTTAAATGATTTAAATTGAGTACATTTCTTCAGCTGATTATTTTCACACTTTTTCACTTAAATTCAAACTCCAGATTATATAGATGGAATCAAACAAATCAATACTCGTTAAACGAATACGATGGCTACACTGGGAACAATTGTACTGTTTGTTACCGGATTCAAGTCATTAGTTTATTAGGTCTCAAAGGACACGTTCTCGTCAGTGTATAACCACAATTGCCCAATAATAGTCACTGCGTATAAAGCGATAAGACAAATAGTAATGCATAACAAGCTCTCAAAACTGGTTATGTATTTGTTTCATAAAATTAATTTGTGTCGGAAAAATAACTTTGACATCATACATCATAGTGTCATAATGATTAAATATTATCTTAAATATAATTTAATTTAACCAAATCAATCGAAATAGCTACGCCAAGCAATCGAACTATAGATGGATTTATTTCAGTAAAGACTAAGACCGTGAATAGTTATGAACTTGCATCTATTTTCAATGTGATGTTTAAAGACAAGAATTACATTTGGAATACAGTATTTGTCCCTTTACCTTAAAATTAACGCTAATTAAAACATTAAAAAAGCTAGGTTTTCAAACCTGAAACAATAGTGTAGCCATACAGATAAAACATTTATTTCATACAATAACATGTATGATCCTACATCAGTTGATGCTTTACTTTATAGTTTTTATAAATATACACATTTGTTTCGATGGCCCATCAACCGTATTAAATTATCCACATTTTATATAATATCCATGCAACAGAATAAACAAGGTTCGACTGGATGGAGTGTATACGAAACATTTTTGTTAAATGCGGAATTATATTATATTAGTATTATGTAATAATATTTGGCAGTCTCGTGATATCTGAATTGCACCTGGCCCATTCAAAGTATGAAACAAAAGCTGTTGGATGTGTTTTTTAATATACTTGATATATTACAAACCGAGAGGACAGTATTCTGTTATTGTCGTTATATCAGACTTTCGAATTGACTTTGTGTTTGGTTATGTCTCTTGAATAAATAAGGCTAGTACACTCGAACGATATAAGTCGTTAAAGCACAACAAATCCTGATCTCACGTTAAATGCACAATTACAAGATCGGTATTTATTAAGGCATATGTATGAAAAATAGTCAGAATTATGTATCGCCTTTTTCTCGGGATTTCGAGCAATATATCAGCGTTGAGGGATTCTTCAAATTGAACTTACCGTATGAGAGTAGATCTTCTTATTTTATTTTTCTGCGGAGACTGAATATTTCGATCTAGGTATCATAATATTAGGAAATAAAAGTGTCTGTAACTCATGCCCAATCAATATTTCATTACGAGTACAGAAATGTGGCGTCGTCAGCTAAGTTCCACTTTTAAAATTGGAATGAAAATAAAGATATGTTGTTGCATTTTCAATATTCGGTCCATATTTGTTTCTTTTGCCTTTTCTTTGAGTTCATTTGACGATGCCGTGTTAAAGGGTGTAATTTAAAAGGAGTTAATGTCAATACATTTCATATGGATTGTTTTATGGAGCTACAGCAATCAACGAAAGATGATTAAGAAATCAGGACTATAAATATAAGACATACTGTTTTATTACATACTTTCCTATATACATGTTTATTATGCATTTAATACTGTAAACATCTTTATTGAAACAAGCGGACAATATGTTGTGCTGTTGCATTGTATGATTGTGTTATGTTGCCCTAATTAATATGTATATTGGATTCTACCACTTCACGCGACTCGTTTTCTATAGACAAAGAAGGAAATCAAGTGTGGGTTATTCTTCAATAATTATGGCGAAGCTTAATGATTCGAAAATAGTTCCAAATAAATAACGAAAATATTGCAGTAAAATGCACGTGCTAAAACCCGCTCTAAAAGAAATGTAATAACTGTAGCATGCATATACATGCAATGAAACAACACATTTTATTTTTGGTGATAAGTGGCATGACCACGCTTACAAAGAAAGTTATTTGTTAAAAAACGTAATTAGGAAAACATTTATAGCGTGTCAGCTTTTCAGTAGCATCAATACACGTGACGTCATTTAGTTTCTACGACTTTTGTTCCAATGAAAGTGACGTCATTTGCAAAATATTTATGAATGAAAACAACGTCATATGTTTAAACAATTCAATGACGTCAATGAATAGTAAACTTTGTACTAAGAAGAGCAGAGCATTGAAAAAATATAGTTCACGTCCAAAAGCTTAAACAAAATCAATCAGAATCGTGTTAGAATCGAAATAATAATTTTCTATGATAGTTTGTTGTCGAATAACCCACAGTAAGGAGTATAGATGCGTGTTATCAAATAACTCGTGCTTCGCACTCGTAATTTAATTCCTACGCATCTATACTCCTTACTGTGGGTTATTCGACAACAAACCATGATAGAAAAATATTATTTCTTAAACAACCTTCGCATAACCTTTTGCAGTGTAACGTCTCTTTTTGATGTAAAAATCTCACTTTTGTTGCACATCGATGTAAGAGCCTATTTTTATAGACGTAAATATTGTCTCACGAAGAGAATGAAAGATATTAACTTAAAGTAACGAATCTCTTGAGATACTGCTAAATGTTCACCGCAAAGAAAGATCAAAGGTTTGTTTTTTTAAATATGCATACTTTCTGTGTTGTTGGTGTTGCTTTTTTTGAATATGATTTTGATACAGTTTTCAGAGTATCACATTGGACACTGCCAAAGGAACTAGGGCGAACTATATAGTTAAAGGTTCATGCTGTTAATCCGGTACGGACTCCAGAAACCTTTTGAGAACATTCTTGAGTTTGAAATTGTCGACCACAGTTGCCTTTCCTCATATCTCAAGGCATAACGTATGATGTAAAATAGTTGAAACAAGAAGGATAAGGACAAGTGAAACACTACTCACTAAGTCTGACATTATTTTTTTTTGTTAAGGGACATAAGTGAGTTTGTAATCACACGTGAGCAGACTTAACTGAGAGACATGACCGCAAACAATCATAGAGTCGATTTTTCAGAAAACAAACAACTTAGCCAGGACTGTCAATTGACAAAATTGGAACTATGCGATTAGGTTATTACAGCGTACAATTGCAATCAAAGCTTACATGAATGCATACATCTGAGTATTGCTTATCATAGACCGCACGATCAACCGATATACCAAACTTTCTTAAACAAATGCAATATAACATTGCAAACCCAAATGTGCAAAAGAAGAGCAGTAAGTTTTCCGTGTATAGTACATAATGATCTGAAAATAGGTTATATTGTTTTCAGGGTATACACTTCATAATGATACCTTACATACACGATAGTTATGTCAATTGGATACTTATGACTTAATTGCCACATTATATCCACCCATAACATCACAGGATATCCAGAGACCAAAAAACTATAACGCAGCTTATAAACGTTTATAACGATTTATGAAAACTCTCATCCCAAGTCAATACGTTTTGTTTGTTAAGTAATATGAGCATCATCTTCAATATTGGCACTATATCAAGAATAGATTGTAAGAAGTCATAAACTGCAACTGATTTTTATGTAGGTGTGTAATTATGGTGTCCGTAATTAAAGTCACATGTATGTGAATCGCTTATCGTACATTTTCTGTCGAGGTCCAATTGTTGTGTCCCCAATTCATTACGGAACGCGTTTTCAATCCAAATTTCACTGTGCAAACAAGTAAGGCCGTTATTTAATGCGTATGAGTCATGACGTGACACCGTCAGTTTCTTATTCGTCTCATTTATATTGATAGAAATGTTTGATTGCTCTGTTGGTGCTTAATGCATCCGGTAACATGACCGCTAAATGACGTGAATGTATAAATTGAACAAGACCACGAGCAGCTTTGCAGTACACAATACTATGTTTTAAATAAACATATAGTGTAGTGTAATATATAAATAAGAAAAAAGCTCGTTAATATCTATGGATGTGGTGTTTTTCCCATGATCATTTGTGGCGTGTTCTGAGAAAACTGGGCAAAATGCTTGTGCGTAAAGTGTCATCCCAGATTAGCCTGTGCAGTCCGCACAAGCCAATCAGGGACTACAATTTCTGCTTTTATGGAATTTTTCGTTTAAAGGATGTCACTTCTTAGCGAAAATCCAGTTTAGGCGGACTTCACAGGCTAATCTGGGATGACAATTTACGCCTTAACATTTTGCCCAGTGTTCTCAGAACACGCCACATATTGTGTAAAAACGCAATAAGGTTCAATTTAATACAATGATTGATAATATCATACATACTATATATTATTGTCTTGATCCTTGAAACTGTTTTGACTTTGAAACACTACAATATGAATTGCTGGTTGCTTTGAAATAAATTATGTTTTTTGGAAATATAATATAGGCAGGTCGGAAAAAAAACCCATAAGAAACAGCAGTTTTTCATAATAATAGTATCGTTCAAAACGTCTTATTTTGTTCTGCGTATTTCTGTATAAATGACAAATTTATGTGAAAGTTAAATTTCGAAAAGTGTTTCCCCTATAAAGAGTCGTATAGCTGTCGTTCAACGCAAACCTAGAAACTCTAGGTTTTCAAAATTAGACAATCGCGATTATATGATTTTGTTAAACAAAATAGTAATACGACAACACTTAACGACCGCCTATCAATACACAGCCGTATTTTATTGAAACAAAATAAAGTTGTTCAAGTTCATAAATGCTACGTGTCGAGATTGAATACACTTGAATAATAGTATATGTTTGTCGTCTCATTATTTCCATATTGAAATGTTATCTAACTCTTACATAAATAACCAGATCAATGCTATGATAAAACGGCTTCATTGTAGCAAATTAGGCTTTATAGAAGTGGGAGTTTGTCAAATACAATTATTTGTCTTGTCGCTCTGTTTGCAATTATTATTATGGAACATCTCCGCTAAGACATATTGGACTAATACAAATAATTGCGGTAAACGCAAGCTTTTTAGGTGCATCGATACCTTTTTGTATCGGTCCAGCTAGATTCAGCATTTTGATATAAAGACATTATGTACAATTGATCTTTAACAATCATCTTCACTGATTAACAAAACAAAACAAAAATATTATTTATACAAATGGAATATACAAACAATTTCTACAACATGTTCTCATTTTACATCACACATACAGATTGATATGAACACAACATATATGCGTAACCCTTTCAACTTACAAACATTAAATATGTATTTAAACGCAACCTATCGGTGTGTTACAATGAGCACATATTAAGAAGCATCAAAAACCGGTGATCTTTCCAATTTTATTCTGTCATCACATACAAAGAAATGTGCACGTCAGTGAATATATGTAATGGAGAGACGTTAATAAAACATTGCCTCATAAAGCTGTCCTTTCCTAACAACAACATGTCCAAAGTATCCTTGTTGATGGAGAGAAAACGGATAATTGTCCAGACATACCAATTACGCGACAATAAAAATCATTCAAACTAAAGCAATAAAGACTAAGTTTCAAATAAAGAATACAGAATGAGCAGCAGATGCTGAAGAACACCTAGCAAAATGCATGAGCACTTCCAGAAATATGACCAAACGATTAATAAAAAAGAAATAAAGTATTTTAGCATCATCGAAAATACGAGCTTCCATTATTAGTGTTGGTAATTGACGATTTTCAAATCATGAAATAATGCATACAACACCGATATATTGGAATAGAAATCCTGATGTAAACATGTATGATGCAGGTTTTCTAAAGAACTTCTTACTCCTGTCTTTCCTGTTGTAAACCCACTTCTATAATACTAAACCTATACTATTCTAATGAGCTGAACGTATCGCGTATTATTTATATATTTTATTTATCGTCCATTTTTTAATTTACACAAATTATTTAATTATTTAAATGCTTTTTTAAAATCAAAAATTGGGATCTTTTATAATCGAATTACAACATGCAAATTAATGTGTTCTTTGAACAAAAACTAAAAAAGCCTATATCTTTAGTTTCTGGTTCTCTTCAGAGAAGTATAATATGAACGTTGAACATGAAAATTCATAATTCATGTTGGATGTACATAATGTGTATCCCAACAGAAAATTTCCTAACCGATGCATATACAACAAATAACTAAATCATTTAAATGAAATAAGTCGTTATAATGTTAAAAGTCTGATCTGTTGTACGTTCCTTTAAAAATGTTATACTACAACATATATACAAGCTAAATAAACTGCATATATACGAACAAATGCAATTTATCACTGTTTTCTCGGGATTTCATGCCTTGCATCAAGGTTCAGTAAGTCTTTAAATTAAACTTAAGATATGGAATTGAATCACCGTTATTTAATTTTACTGTTGAGACTTCATAGTTATAGCAAGTTATTACATAACATTCAATCTGTTCGTGCAGTTTGTCACTTTGTAGATGTCTATAAGCAGCTTTAACAGCTGTATAATCAATCAAATGTTAATTGCGAATATAGAAACATGACGCCTTCGAAAATCCCGTTTTAGAACGAGAGTACAAATAAGGCAGATAGAAACATTTAAAGTATTAGGTCAACATACTTTCCTATTGCGTTGTCTTTTCTTTGAGAGCTTTTGAAGTGCCAATTTCAGCGATAATATCAAAATGGAAAAGAATAACTGTTTCTGAAAGCTTAATTGTAATGGCTTATATGCCGATTTTGTCATGAACCTTCAGCCGTCTCATAAGAAAATATAATATTAATTATATAAGGAAATGAATAGAAAAAGCGTCAGTTTAATTTACAGTATGATTGGCATTAAATGGTGTTTTATACCAAACGAATATGGTGTTTTGATAACTAATTGGTTGTTAACACTAACACTAATAAGAACAATAACACCGAGAAGGAAAAGTAATACATATTTATAAGTAACAAGCTTCTTTGTTTAATGACCATTTAACCACTTGTTAATCATTTCACAATAATGATCACATAATAAAACGTGAGATTCCAGTAGAATCAGCAGAAGATCATTCTTATTTTCAGTTATAAGTCTTTTATTTGAGATATGTAAAACATAACCCTACATTAAGACGCATGACAACACTCAGGACACAACTAAACAGAACAGAACAAATAGTTTATTTCACTTAAGCAAATTACAGCTCACCGTGATAATTCAGAATAATACATGCATGCGTAAAAATTATTCGTAATCAATCTAGTAATAATCGAACAACATAATAACTAACAACATATTTAATAAACACTCATGAATAAAACTGGGCTCAATGCAAAGCATAGGATTACTGGTTTACAACCAGTTTGAAAGTGATAGAACCTCAACTTAGACCCAAATTTAGTCATTTTAAGTGTGAATATAAAACCTCTCACAATCACAATTCAAATCCAACTCTAATACAATGGAATGGGATTCAATTTCTCACGCATCCATTCAAATGTTTTTTTCTAGATTGTATACATTTAGCCATTAACGAAAATAAGATATATAAAAATAATTATTGTTTTTTTTTTTTTTATATTATTTGAATATATATGTTGTTTTGTTAACTTTTTAGTTTTCGTGTTCTGATTAATTTTGGGTTTAATTAGACGTTTTCACGCATTTTTACTGATTTTAAATGATTTTCAAATAAACTCTCCAACACCTGATCCAGTTTAAATCCTGTTTTCTATTGTTGTTCCTTTTTGTTTGTATTATGAGTTACGTTCTTTATTGTATAGACAGTTTTCATGTAAGCAGACAAGCATTTAAAATGCATTTTAATTAATTGAAATACTAGTTAATATACAAATACACATTCTTTAAACTGAAATCTGCTGTATTAGCTATGAAAAATATTTTAAATAATTAAACATGGAATACAACAAAATGCATTTTTACAATGTTACACTCACTTGAATGTTTCATAAATGTAGAGGTATTCACTTATGGAGTTATATGCTTAACAACTACACATGTGTCGACTGCAGTGTCGTCAGTTGAAATGCAATCAAAGCAAGAACTTTCCTTATAGACATTTATTCATTTATTTATATATTAATTAATAACTTTTCGCGCTTCGTTTACATAAATTTGATTGCAATATCTCTTTGATTATTGATTAAATAATCAATTTATGTATTTATGTATTTATGTATTTATGTATTTATGTATTTGTGTATTTATGTATTTATGTATTTATGTATTTATGTATTTATGTATTTATGTATTTATGTATTTATGTATTCATGTATTCATGTATTCATGTATTTATGTATTTATGTATTTTTATTATTATTTATTTATTTATTTATTTATGTATTTGTTTGTTTGTTTGTTTGGTCATTTGTTTGTTTGTTTATTTGTTGGTTCGTTCGTTGTTTCGTATCTGATATATAATTTTCGCTGTATAAAATACTCACTCACCCTCTTCAAATAAGAATCATATAATATGTTTGCAATCGCATGAATCAATTGCGTTTAGTGTCCCTCAAATAAAATTGTGTTTGGATTAAACTATTGATAAACACAACTGTTCAGTAGTTCGGTACAATATCACCTTCCCTGCTGTTCAGTAACTAATAAACTACTATTAATTCTATGAACATTGATTCCATCATTATTGTGACATTTCGTTAGCGGAAAGGTTCCTTAACTGTTTAAATGCCAATTAAATCTGTTATATTTAATGCATATTTAAACTATCGACCATCACGAATTTGTTTTAACCATATGAGTCATGGCGTGACTCCGTTAGTTCATTATTAAATTAAGTCCTATTCATATAGTACCAATGTTGATATTGGAGGCCTTTATTCATAGCAACAATCTGTGCTTTTGATGGGGATTATCGCTTCATTCAACATGAACGCTAATATGATGTGAATAAATCATTTTGACAGCAACGTGAGAAGATTGTTTTAACGAAACCATCATATCAGTTCAGACACATAATGAATTATAATACAGTATTAATGGAGAGGCTCATTAATCATTTCGGTGTGTATTTTGATAATCTAAGGTCATCTAACATATCAGGAACTATAACACAAACCAACAGATTGTTCGCAGTGACAGAACGGTAAAACCAAAATAGTGTCGAAAAAATGACATTGACAAAATACGTATAATTTGTAAATGGGTATGCCAAAAAATTATTTCACTTGGATAATAAAGGTATGAATGAATTCATAGGTAAATTGAATGGAATTGCCCAACAGTAATAAACATGTTTGTATTTATGCAATGACACAAGATTAACTATGACTTTTTGTAAACTTGATTTCAATTAGCAAAGCCATTATATAAACAAATAAATTCCACAACGCCCTTAACTTTCGGCAACGTTACTGTTGTCATTGAACCTCAAATTTAAAATGCATGACTTAAAAAATAAAATAACAGCTGTGCTCTAAACGATCTTATTACATTTTATATTAAAACAAATAAAAGGTTGACAGACCAAAACCTAGAATAAAAGTTCAGAAAAGTAATACCACAAAATAAACAAACAAAATTTATATTGCCAATAATTGTCTGTTGTACTGCAGAAAAATCTATCATGTTCACAAAGCATTACATATTCAAGAAAACCTCATAAGTCTATCCAGATTGTTTCATACGACACACTTACACACATTTAATTCTGCAATTATGCAATTATACAACGGATTCACTTCTTCTAATCAACTCAAGTTGCAAAAATAACGTGTCAATCAGACAAAAAAAAAACGTACATTGTAATTTGATTATGAAACATTAATTCTGTCGATAAATATGTTAAGTAATCAACTTGTTTCTCTTCTTAACACACTTTAACAGTCAATTTATTTGAGTTATTTGAAACAACCTAACACTTGCTGTGATTGGATAACATCTGACTAGCTTTGAATAAATTGCATACGACGTGAAGAGGTTTCAAGGATATTAACTGTCCCTGTGTTGTAAAATGCCCATTGTAGAATGAACAACTTGGTCCTATTCAACATGCTTGTCTGAGGCAAAATTCAGTTATCTTTCCTCTCAATAATATAGTGCAACAATTTACTAGAAATCAGGATATTACTTTACCGCGCGCAATAAATTATGTGCATAGGTCGTTTATTTTCGGTAGCATTCCAATACATTTCAATTACATTCTGCACTCTTACTATGGGTTTGATTACATTGGGTCCAACTTGACTTATACTTTTGCAGCAAATCAATTATCGGTCGTTGGACAATAACAATAGTTCATCTTGTCTCATCGCTTATTGTTAATAGTATAGGGCTTATGTGGTTTTTAACTGCCTTGAACGTGTCTATTGAGTTATATTCAACTAATAAAAGGAATGTGGAAATAACATGTTAACATGTTTCTTATAGCATTTTAGCAAGTTTGCGTTTATTCTTTTAATTAACCTGAATTTGAATATCATATTTGGCACTTTGCCAATAATAAACAAAATTCGCACAATTAATGAATATAACATATATACCGAGCTAGGTTTATGACACGATACTGTTAACAAATGTATTGATTGTTTGTGTGTTGTTATAAAATCATATCCCAACACCACCTTGTGAGAATAACAATACCGAAAGCAACATTGTTCTATCTGCATTTTTCAAAACGTTTCAGGAGGAGAAAACAATTATCCAAACGAAACGATTTAAATTATATTGCTTTATTACTTATTCATTGATTCAAGATTTATACATAGTTGTTTTATCTATTCACTCTTTGTCTTTAAAGATATCACGTTTAACTATAACAAGCTATTTGCGCAAAATTCGCTTGGAAACTTTTCACTTCAAATGCTTTTATTGTTCGCCAAGAAATGCAGAGCGAAAAAGTTCCGACTGATTTTGAAACAGAAATTACCACTGTAAGAGCCTGTATTTTACCATTTGATATAGTTTACTACTTATATACTCAGATTTTATTTCGCACACAACAGAAGTCAGCATTTTATTTTGTTCAACTATGAGATAATGATATAAAGTTCTAAACAACAGTTTTACTAAACTATTTTGAATATTGAGTCTTTATGAGTTTCCATAAAAATGGACTAACCTACCACGATACTTAACACAGAGTGGCTCACTTTACCACAAACAAACATTTTTTGTTTTATGAATTTTAAATGGAACACCTGCTGAATTCATAATTTAACACACATATATTTAGTATCAAACGTTTGACATAAAATACACGTCCCTTGTATTCGACAACTAGAAGTCAACATCAATAATACAAGATGATGATGACATTTTCAACCTCTTGTAACCATTTAATATGGTTGTGGAAGAATTGTATAACTTAACAACAGCACTGTGTAAACTTAACTTACAACTAAACACAAATTCACGTGCTTCAGCATTGCTCATAGCTCCAGTTAATCTTACTAACAGTTACCACCAAACAAATTTACCCCTGCAAGGTTACCAACCAAATAATATCTCATTTACGTTACCACTGATTTACATCCTCCGTCACATGTACCAACCAAATTACATTCACCACAATAGTTACCAGCTTACTCACAATCCATGGGAAATATGCACGTTATTTCGGTTTGTTTGTCATACAAAATTTGTGTTTGCTATGAATACAGATATAAATAAAAACTAAAATTTGTATCCAGCAATAATAACTCAACAAGTACTCAAGTTAGGTTGATGAAACTTGGTATGTGATAAGAGCGTTAAATGTTGTATATGGACCATATTTTAGTTTTTCTTTTAACAAAAACTAATGTGGTTGCTTTGATAACAGATTGTATGGTTATACAAATAATCGAACAACTGCACATTTTATCATCCGATAACTAAAAAGGTACGTAAGCTAGGTTTATGAAATATGGAATGTGAATCGATGGCCATATGATAATATGTAACGTTATTTCAGTTGTGTTCGTATGAACGCCCGTCCGTTCGTCCGTCCAAAATATCTTGATTCTTCCATAATTAAACAGTACTTAATCTTGGTTGACGGAACTCAGTATGTGGATGCATGGCCATATGGGAAATGTGAATGTTATTACAATTGTGATCGTTTATCCGTCTCTTCATCTGTACGTCTGTCCAACCGGAAATTCTGAATCATGCGATAATTCTAAAAGCACTTACAATATGTAAATGAAACTCAGTATGTTGATAAATATAAAGAAGTGAAAGGACTATATGGGAAAGGAGCAGGGTTCTTCATTTTTCCGTCATTGTTTTGTGGTTGCTGTGGTTACAGAAATAAGTGAAAACTCAAATGTGGAACATGCGACAACTTAAAATGTACTTAATCTAGGATCCGCATATATGCTATTACAGTTTCGTCTGTCCATCCGCCCGTCCGTCTCCGAGGTATATGAATCCTTCGATAGCTTAGAAATAAGCATAATTGATGAAATTCAGTACATGGATGGAGAACCATATGGGGAGTATAAAATTTACTTCAGTTTTGTGTCAGACAAAATGTTTGATTTGCTGTGGCTACATAGCTAAATGAAAACTATAATCGAGATTTAGCGACAAGATAAAGTGTATTGCAGGTGAATGAAACTTGGTATGTGGAAAAAGGGCCATATGGTCAATCAATTAACATGCACGTTGTTTCAGCGTTTTCAAAAGACCAAACTATTGATTGATACGGTAACAGAAATAATTGAAAACTAAACGTTGCGCCCTACCATAACTAAAAATACCTTGGCAAGGTTAATAACACTTATGGAGAACCTGTTCTTACTCTGACAACATTAACCAGGTTATAGGATAAAACACTTTCTGTAAAATAAACATAAAATCCGTATTAATGTTAACAAGAAATCAGAAATGTTACAAATCAAATAAAACAACTACCTGTTCTTGAAGCTTTCTAAATAAAAATCGCAAAAAAAATATATAAATATATAAATTAGTTTGGCATTTATTTCAATTAAGATATTTTCTTTACATTATTGAAAAGAGTATTTGTATAATAAACACTATATTTATGTGTATATGTACCACCTCAGCGTTACATGTTTAAAATTATATTATAACAAATGCATTTTAATAAATCCTAGTGAAAGTGTCAATTTATTTCGTATTAACAGAAATCTACAGTGTGTCAATAGTTTCAGAATATATGTTAAACTTACACAATATTGTATATGTTTTACTGACAACGCCATTCACATAAACGTTGTAGCCATTATGTTACAATGTCGACGGCTTTCACATATAACACACCAGAATGCTTGCTTGGCATGCATGGACATACGAATAAAGGAAACACTTAACATCAAAACAACAATTCGTCATTCAGCTGTTAAAGCAATTGGCAACGTCTGTAAATATATGATGGCAACATATACTGTAAACAACATGATCGAATAGCTTCATAAAGCTTTCGTTCCCTGTGATATAAATGTCCAAAGCTTTCTAAGTACTGGAGCATCAAAACATTATCCAGACATATCCATTACCGTCTTATAAATAGCATGCAAAATATTTCAACACAAGAATAGGTTTAAAATATAAAAAAGGTTCCATATTTTGGATCAAATCTTTAAATACAATAATTGATAACAATAATCAAATTATCCCGCCATGTAAGACATTAACATTCTGTGCTTATTTCAAAATCAATTCACCGTTCATTAAATGGTATAGTTTTACCTGTGTGCAACAATCTCTACAAAACCTTGAAGGGACATATGCATGTTCTAAATAGAACTTGCAGTTTTTCACTGCGTGAAATAAAATATTTTTCATTGATAAAAATAAGGTAATAATTTACAAAACATTCAAACTCACTTTAAAATTCTTTAATTATCATTGTCCCCACAAATCAAACAACTCTTCATTTTTACTAACAAACTTAACTCGAAATTGAAGCATTGACTACACATGAATTTGAATAAACAGGTTCGAGACTAAAGCATAGTGTGCTATCATTTTTTTTTAAATTAATTATAATGTCGTACAAAATGTGACATTGACACAAAACGTTGGGTAAATACACGATACTAATCCGTTTAATGTAAACTTGTGTCCGTGTTGTGTATTTACAATTTCAAACCGGTTTAACAACCATTCTTATTCATTTCTACTGTGTATGAGGGTATCAACCACGCTAACCCAAAATATGTTAATATGATAATAGTTTTAGAGTCAAAAGCTTTTATTTATCTACGTCTATACCTGACTCTTGTCAGTTTGCTCAATAATGTTAACATGCACAGACATTGTTTGGACATTTTTATATTTCTAATTGTACTAAAATGGTTGTAAATAATGTTCAAAATGTCCTCTGAGACCAATCGTATTCTGGTTTTTTAATAAGAACGACAATGCCCATGCAAGAAAAGTTTATTTACAAATGGTAAAAGGTGCTTCAACAGACGATGATAAATGTCTACCATTAACTCCTTGAAGTTCGCAGTACATCAGACGGGAAAGATTCATTGATCTTACAATGATGATATTTCTTCTAGATAGTATTGAACGACAAACAAACATATAATCACCAAAACCTGTCATTTTATTCATGCAGAAAATATTATAGTTTAATTAATGTAACATGAGTATTATTTTTAGATGGTATTAAACCCTAGTAAACAATGTACATATAGTTTGCCAATAATGTCGGCAAGCAGCCCGATGTGACTTTTCCAACGGACAAATTCATGGACAAACGTTCATAGACGCAAACACAAAACATACTATAACTTAGAGAAGCAGATTGGTCGGAGCGTTGCACTGAACTCACCGACACAAAAAAATGAATAATACAGTGTTATCACAGCGATATGGTCGTAGTAAAACACATTTTGCATACATGTGTAAGTAGTTCTTATGACATCCAACAGCAACAAACTAATAATAAAACCGGTAATTGATTCTCAAATAAGACTAAACCTGGTAATTACGTTGACTATCAGTTGTTGTAAACATAGCAAATAATCATTAAGACAAAACACGCGACGAAGAAGTCCGTCTTATAGGCTTCATATTTAAGCGTGCAATGTGTTAAGTGCAATTAGCTTATTTCACAGTTTCTCGTAGCATTAATGTTCATTTATATTAGATTCTATTCTGTTGAATCAGATGTAATATTGTCATCGAAATGTATCGATTTGGTTATTACGCAACGTCATGTCACTGTTTGAATACTTAATGAATGCCATTTGTGATGGCGATTTTAAATACAAATACAAATACCCTTTTATAGCGCAAAAAATATTTGTCAATATGCAATTGCGCTGTACACATTTTTATAATTAAAAACAACTTATTTGAAGTCATTTGGAAGAGCATTCCACCACTTGGGTCCAATAACTGCTATTGATCTATCCGTCATCTTAGTTAGAGTTCTTGGGATGTCGAAGTCTTTTTTATCACTTGATCTGTAACGACGTTCACCAGTTGTGAACAGCTCTCTGATGTAAATTGAGGCGGTTCCACATTTAGTCCTAAACATGAGCACGAGTACATTGAACATAACACGTGCATGTATAGTGAGCCAGTGCAATTGCCTGAGGATCTCCTTGCATGGTTAACTGTTCGGAACATCGATGACAATTCTGGCTGCTCGTTTTTTAAATCTCTGCAGTCTGTCAATCTGATATTTTGAAATTTCAGTTAAAATCCGCTGCAAAAGTATAGATGAGAATAAATAAGGCAGTGCACAAGGACCTCTGCAGATTTATGTGATAAGTGCCTACGAATTATTTTCAGATATAACAATAGCGCATTAGCGATTTGACATTTTCTTTTGATGTGCTGATCAAAACATAAAGTGCGGTTCATTTGTACACCAAGGTCTCGAAGATGATCTGCACATTTAATAGCACAGCCTCCACTATTTATACCTGAGATGTTTATTTTTGACAATTGCTGTCTGGAACCGTAAATAATAACCTCTGTTTTTGAATTGTTATGAATTATGCTTAGATGTTTAACATTATCATAAAGAGACCAACACAATGTCCATGAAACGATAATTATATCGACTTCTAACAAACATTATTGACACTGTAACATTATGGAAAATGTACGTTTATAGGTGTCGATAGGTATACAAAATAATTATAGTTTGAACGGCTTGCATTCAGCATTTTATGTCCTTCTTCAAAGATTGCTTAACCTTAGCCACGAAAAAGCCATGCCTTTGAAACTGATTGTATTCAGGTTGCATTCAAGCTATCGCTCCAGGAAAAATCCAACAATGGCACATTTGCGGTTTGTTAAAGACAAGTGAAGTTCGTGTGATGCATAAATGAATTCAATATGTACGTAGGTATACCAATTATTTGTCAGTCGAGCGACGGTATAAGTAAAAACAAACGGTGTTTTTATTTCTCTGTTACAATATGCTAATACAAAACCTTATTGTTTCACGACAAATCCATTTTGACATTACGAATGTTGAACATAATAATTGTGACACATTAACACAATACAATTAACAGTGTATGGATCAGGATATCGAATATCGTTATTATAGTTAGCATTAGAGTTTCATCTGTTAAATATATTGGCTAATCATGTATAAGTCATATTCCAGTCACGTGCAATTTTAAAGTTTCTTTTGATTAATATGTTTCGAGGTAAAAATTGTGTAGATATATAATTTACATGTTAAAGTCTGACTAAAAGTTATTAAGTAATTTTGTTATTCTCCGAAATCATAATGCCTTACATGGACTGATACAATTCGTTGACACGATCTATCACCAACAATTATGTTGTTCGATACGTGTGTATTATATGGCGTTGTAACGACAATTGGTTATTTTTCTGATGTAAAAAACTTAGTTATATTGCATACGAATCTCTATGGTGATAACGTATCTTCATGTTACAATGTTATGCTTGTTTTATAGAGCACTATACAATAATCATGTCCACCAAATCAACCCACGAAAAGCAGTTTAAAAATGTGACCAAACAATCTGAGCATTTTTGAATAATAAAACACAAACACTATTTACATATTTATACGATATTCAGAAATAATAAAACGCTTACAAAAACTCGCAACACATACTCGCTACACATTTCTAGCGTCTTTAATTTAATTTCTTTTATATCGAAAATAAAACAACCTGAGCTTTTTTATAAAAGTCATTTACCTTAATAACAAATAGTATTTCACCGCTATGAAAACATACATGTACACTATTATTAGATATTTTAATATTATATAATTAAACACAGGATGCTATGTCATATGCGTTATGGTACTTGTCGTCAGCAAAAGTAGATTTTAAGTACACATAATTACTTCGTAACTCATCTGTAAGAGTAATTAGGCATATACGTGTTGAACATAGATTCATCATCCCTTACTTTCAAAAAGCGGTTGCAAACCAAACACCAAATGCATGTTCCATTGTTCGAGTTGGACTAATAGCAATAACTGTACCAAGAAGAAGCACCTCTCAATGCAGTCACATGTTCGTTGATAACCAAACTATGCTGCAACAGTTTTAACCAAATACTAATCCAATGTTCACCTAGTCAGTATAACGTTACCACGTCTGTTATTGTTCAAATCAATTTACAAATTGATTGTAAAAGGATTGTAACATGCGGTGATTAAAGAACACTTAGAATGTATTTAAAGTCAGTTATGAGTTCAAACAGTAATTAAAACAAGATAATTACCAATTATTGAATAGCTTACTCACTATTTGAAAGCTGACATGGGTTTACAAACCTGACAAGTGGTTGATATATGTGTCCAAAGAATATTTCCCAATTACTTTTGTAATTTTTATGAACATTCATTATATATTAATATACACCTTTTTCGTTATTCACAGATGGCTAATGTGACATTTATCTTTAAGCGATGAGTTTTACCATAGCACAGAAATACAATCGTAGTGTTTGTATGCGGTTAATATTTACATACAGGTGTTTGTCGTCATATCATTGTCGATGAATTAAGTATGAGGACATATTTTAATCTCCCAAAGCAATAAATTAAACCGTTCAAAGGAAATGACCATTTATGTATCATTTTGTGTTCGGGATTGGCTTGTGCAACCGTATTGCGCCAAAGTGTTTTTATCAAAATGTAACTTGACATTGTCCTGTTAATTAAGTTTCTACCCCGCTGGCGTATCTGAAGTTTCACTTTGTTATATTTGTAAACTTATATTATGTGTAACGTTCGAGTGTTCAGTTCGTAAGATGTCTTCGCTTCATACAAATAGCAATGTGATTTAAACATAATTGTACAAAATTACACCAAATAATATATTTTACCTCTGGTATGTTATGAAACGTTTAGCTTTAGTTTCAGAAAAAGGTTGCATCGTACCTTGTTCTAGCGACAAATCCATCATATGTTTATAATTTTAGCATAACAATAAAACAAACTCATATACGGTTGTAAACGTACGACACTGGTTGATTTACTCTGCAAATATCCACGATCGCCACGATATTATTGATAATCATGCGGGTGAGTTCATGTTCTCATACTGCTGAGGTTAAGATCAAAATAAAAGTCATAGTAGTGTGCATCTTCTGAACATATACAATTATTATATAAACCAAAGTTAAGTTTGTGCTTGTAGATATAGACATACACATATATATACATAAATATATACATCCAGACATCATGTTGATGAAATGACATACAGTGGTTTACGAAAGACTAGGATACAATCACAATGTAACGCTAGATGATGTTAAAGTATAAGAGTATTACAAAATGAGTTTCAGATTTATATATCGTGTATATTGTTTCGTATTATTAACAAATGTGTTTTAAATTAGCATCCAAAGTGTTTCTCATTCGGGTTGTATGTATTTATATATCTTTGTATAGCCATTCAGCGTTAACGTTTTGAAACAGGCATTCACATAATTAACTAAATATAAACAATTGCTTGTGAATATTCATTGCCAATTAATTACAGATTATGTTTTTCTATCTTTCCTCAACATAACTGGATCAACCACTAAGTATTAAAGGTAGAATCTCAGGTGAAACGTCATGAATGAATTGTGTATAATTCCATTTGTATTTCGCAATATCGTTTGTTTGTTTTGTTAAATATTTGCAACCTGATAAAAGTGTTTTTTTCCACTTCCGCAATTTCAAATGTTACCGATGTTTGTTTCTATATTGCCAACAAATGCAGCATATTTAGGGTGTGGATGAACTCCGTTTGAGCACGGGACACGATTAAATAAATATGTTCATTTGCAAAGGAAATGAAGTCGAAATTGTTTATATTTGTTTCTTTCAGAGAGTGAAATGAAACTCCCGTTTTCAGAGTTCTGAAAATTCAAACGGTTCGTCATCAACTTGTAATTTGTATACATATGAGAAGTCACAATGTTATTCATCAAACGTCTTAGCAAAATATTCAAATTATGAAATGACAAATGAAAATAAGTGGTTTGTCTGTTAATGAAAGTAATACGTATCACTATAAATCATAAATTGTAATCATCTCAAAGTGATGAATGCACATACAATAGGGAGAAAGTTTACATTAAATAACCGAATAGATATTACACGTTATTCTTGTAAAATACATATCGATTCAACCAAGGCGTATCAACGAGTCGTGAACGAAGTTGCATTTATTAAACAATATCAAACAGTAATACAACTCACGATTCTGAAACACTTGACCATATTTGTTTTATTTTAAATTCTATGTAATTTGCAGTCTTTGAGATACACCAACACTTACCAAAGTTGACTGCTCGCCGATGCACTGTTGTCTATAATGCAAAATCCCATATGGGCCTGTCTGCTGAATTTATTTATGGGCCCAGACTTCTTGGCTTAAAAAGAGAATTTAACAGATATAGATGATCAGAATTGAATTCAACCACGACATGATTTAGTAAATACGACAACCACTTTTTTGTTGTGGCACCATAATTGACAACAAGTGTGCTATTGACACAAAAATACGCCCGTCAAACAAAATTTAGGGAATGATTAGACAAAGCTTCGATTGATTTGTCTCATTTTACATTTGATATTAAATAATGATTGTTATAGTGTGAGCCGCTTTCAATTTTTCCAAGGTTATAGCGAACATCTTAATTTGCTCAAGACTAAGTATTGACATTTGACCTTGATTTTTGTGGTTGATTTTATATCTAGCGACCTGAGTCTTGCGCCCGACACTCCACCTCATCACGCTTATCACTTTTAAGTTATTAGAAAATTCATTCGTGCTGGACTAATTTATATTCCGGACAACGTGTCAATAACTAATTTTGTAAATTTAAAACTTTACCTTAAATAGTTACCTTCACATAGGACCAAGGGATCTGCTTCTCGTGTGCGACACTATATGATATTATGCAGATCACTTTTAAGTTAATTGAAAAAAGAGAGAAAAAAAGCCAACTAAATTTGATCTTTGACCTTATATTGTGACCTTGACTTTGGACGTATGGACCTTTGCTCTTGTGGGAGACACGCCGCCTCATCATGCTGAGTATTTATGCCAAGTCATTTAAAAATCAATCCCTCCTGGACAAGTTATGCTCCAGACAAATATTTCTAGCCGACCGATAGCCCCCGCACTTATGTTCTTATATACTTAAAAAAAAACTCTTATGTAATAATATCTCAATATGAAATAATAAGAAGGTCTTTACATGTATTAGACGTTCTTCCTACTCAACGGTGCTATATGGAGTGTTGTACATCCATGCGAACTTTTTTTGGCGGACATTTTATAATTTCTATTGACTATGCAATTTGACACACACATTACTACCGTCACTTGTGCTCTGATTTATCCGATAGAATGAGGAAAGCAATTGACTATTTATATAATGTATTGACAAAATAAAATACTACTTCTGACTACATAGTTAAAATGAATGTTTATAAGAAAGCGTATGAAAAAAGACTAGTGTGTAGTCTTAAATTCGACATTTACAAATTTATTTGACACAATTGCTTCTGAGTATGTTATTTATGAGTGCGTTTATGAAAATGTACACATCCGTAGTACATGAGGCAAGACACGTTTTGGTAAACCAATCTTTACGCATTCCTCAAAATATAAATTATTCATGCATACATGTCAGTCGTTATCATAATGCACATTCAGTAATGGCGGGGTTAATACAGTTATCAATCAGATTGTCATATATAAATACTATCATGTCTCATAAACTCGCTTGGATAAGATATTTACAGTGCCCAAATACTCCGGTTTCAATAAGAATGTCAATCTTTTGCTGGGAGTATATGAATACTGCTGCTTATATTTCTTCTGAAAATAATGGTCGTAGGAAAATGATCTGGAATGGACAGCTTAGACAATGTAATCGTTAAATAAAAATGATATTTAAAAAAGAGTATCAACAAGTCGTATTCAATATTACTTTTAAGTATCAAATTTGTTATTTGAATCAGATAAACAACAATTGATGATTCATAAAACAATCTAATTCAGATGTAATGGAATTAAAACTGTGTCATTAAGAGTCTTTTGGAGAAATGCATGTGTCTGTTGCGTTAAGTTATTCATGGTCTAACATAAACAGGAATCGCCTTGAAGAAAGAATTTCATCAGATATCATTTATATGTTTTTATAACAATCACACGATTTAGCAAGTGATACAAACTGTCTCTTGCTTGTTACAAAATCGGGAACAATAATGCCATAAATATGCATGAAAAAATAGATCGCTTGATATATGGGATGTTCTTTTCACTATATGTTGTAATGGGGCATGTTGGGCATCTAAAATTACATGTTCCCAGTAATTTATAATTACCTCTTGACGATTTTTATTTTTCGAACCTACATTACTAGTTTGCCTGTTTTCCTTATATATACGATAAAATGTGGAAAGCCAATTAAGCATTATTTCATATTTTTACAAAAGAGATTGCCACTTTCCTCAACTCGTTTCGAACTTGGTGATAATTACATATATGTCATGACAATCAAATGGCTAATGTTTGGTACTCCCTTCTCGAGGGCACATTATTTCATAAATGTAAATAACATAACGTCAAGTATTAAGTGTGCCGTTTTCTGTGCACATATTGAAATATCCTGTTCACATGTCAAAAATCTCCTTTTGATACAACTTTTATAAACAAATTCCCCGATAAATAAATTAGGAATAAATTAATGTCAGCCATACTATAAAATTCTGAGTGACGAATGGCATATTAAGGTTTTATTTATACAGTTGTCAATCACAAAAAGCGGAGCCTTTGATATCTGTTTTGATAAAACCGGTTTATTTATATATTATACGTTTGCCAACAATTCCGTCTTCGAGAAAAATGTGCATACTTTTTTTCTGGAAAATATATTAATCTACGTTGTTTTTAGTGATTCAATATATCTTTAAGAACAGTTGTTTGCATTTATCTCGTGTTAGAAGCATACTTGTCTCGAACAGTTTTCAACATATGGAGCGCACGCAATGCGCTAATGTACACAAGTATCACAATATATATATATTACGTCGAGATGTGTTGCGGTGTAAGTACGGGGTATATAACTGTGAATGAACCATCCTTTTTTTGGGATGGGGATTTCATAGAATGTATGCCTCGTTCTGCACCGTAACTAGGCGCACACGCTGTAGTCTCAATGGGAATATGTATGTCTGTCTGTATGTCTGTGTATCTGGTTGTTCACAAACCTTTCTACCTATATATAAATTATCGACTGTGAACGAGTATCTATTAATAGATCCCGGAAATAGGAAATAACGTTGTTGTGAAATATAATTATCTCCCTGTTAATAAAAACAAAAATATTCATAGTTTTACTGTATCTTCTAGATCCAACGGATATCCGCGGTGTTTCCAACATAGTGTGAGGGTAGTTAAGAATCCTTATCGGATCCTGCCCTAATACAACTATGGTTTCATGTTTGTGAATAAGTGTTTATGTATGTAAAGTTGTCCATTCTGTGTATGTAAAACATTGTTCCCACGTTGAGATGTGTTGCGGTGTAAGTACGGGGTATATAACTGTGAATGATTCATCCTTTTTTGGGGATGGGGATTAAATAGTATGTATGCCTCGTTCTGCACCGTAGCTAGGCGCACACGCCGTAGTCTCAAATGGGAATACATGTATGTATGTCTGTCTGTATGTCTGTGTATCTTGTTGTTAACACACCTTTCTCCCTATATATAAATTATCGACTGTGAACGAGTATTTATTAATAGATCCCGAAAATAGGAAATAACGTTGTTGTGAAATATAATTATCTCCCTGTTAATAAAAAACAAAAATATTCATAATTTCACTGTATCTTCTAGATCCAACGGATTTCCGCGGTGTTTCTAACATAGTGTGAGGGTAGTTTAGAATCCTTATCGGATCCTGCCCTAATACAACTATGGTTTCATGTTTGTGAATTAGTGTTTATGTATGTCAAGTTGTCCATTCTGTATATGTAAAACATTGTTCCCACGTCGAGGTGTGTTGTGGTGTAAGTACGGGGTATATAACTGTGAATGAACCATCTTTTTGGGGGGATGGGGATTTCATAGCATGTATGCCTCGTTCTGCACCGTAGCTAGGCGCACACGCCGTAGTCTCAAATGGGAATATATATGTCTGTATGTCTGTATATCAGGTTGTTCACACACCTTTCTCCCTATATAAATATTTTATATGTGTATATATATATATATATACTATAGTGTTATTAAATAACGGTGAGTGTTGTATGAACAGTTGCATTTATTATTTTTAGTTACACACTAGTTGTGATGCATATTTGAAACCGACCCGTCCTAATCGAACACAAAAGACCTTACCTCTAAACAATTAAACGTTAAGCAAGCTTTTTCGCTATTTTTAAGAAGAGGTTCAATTAAAATAGACGTTTATCTATTATTTTAAAGTTAGGTGTAAAGCATCATTAGATATGTATTTTTAAAACAACATTTCGCCTAATCAATAATTGATTGATCCATTACTACAAAAAAGTTTAAGAATGTTGTTTTGATATCGAAATTTAAAGGTATTGGATTGTGAGGTAACCATATATCGTAATTATCGGATTCTTAAAAAAAAAATATGTGTGTTCGTGTCTGAAAATTAGAATACACACACATATTCCAACAATAGTGTCCGAACATTTAGACTCAATATGAAATAATGCCGATTATATTAACATGACAGAAAACAATATTCATGGTTCTAAACGATAACATGCGAGCTTGTAAACTATCATTAAACTATCACAACGTGTAGCTTGTTACAATACATATATTTAAGGGACTCGGCGAAAACATAGCGAATGTGGGAAGTAATCTTCAAGACAAAATGTTTCAAGAGGTTCTTTTGAAAATTGAACTTTTTTTTTGAAACTATTCAGATCTTCTTCTTTGTGTACTCAAATGCGATAGAGGATCTCTATAGACCATACTTAATATACAAGATGCACTTGTTTTATGGTTTCAAGTTATTTGAGTAAACTTGTAAACAGAAGAGTACACTAACATATGATTGACCTTTTTTTAGAAACATGACAATATACCAGTGATTGTAATATACTCAAAACACGTAAAAAATGCAAATTATAATTCATTCGAGAAAAACATACCATCGCCTATCATTTCGGAATGTGTTTAAAGGTCATTCGTCAGAGTTTAAAAATGTCTTTTAAAACTTCTTATTTTTCCCGAAAGCTTCTAATACAGCTAATAATGTTAGTTAAAGAGGGTTCACCAGCGTTTATCTGAATGCAACACGGCTGTTTATATCTACATCGTACTAAGCATGAGCTAATTTCATTGCGAACTGTTATTGTATCGTATATTCAAATCAATTATGAAAAAGATATCTCTAATAAATATCGTACTTTTATAATATAGTGTAAATATATCGTATTAATCTCTAATGACCCTGCACAACTCATGTTTCATCGTGTTTTTGTACATGATAATATGTTATCTATAATTTGCCTGACGTACTAAATACACTGTTTAACTGTGCGAATAAAATATCTAGGACCACCTAATTCATACACGATTTATACACACGTAGCTAAAAGAGAACTAAATAAGAGATAAAGTGAACGAAAACATGTATGTGGGAAAGTCCTTTCTAAATATAACCTATGTAGACAGTCAGAACCCCAGTATTACATAACACCATTTAGACCTTTTTTGTACGAATGTCGAATGTGTTGTTTCTACCATAAAAACACATTAGTGCCATTTCCTTTATCTACATATCTAGGTATATTGCGTTCCTCAAAATAGCCAATTTCTTTAAATCAATATGTTTGTGTGAAAACATGACAGGCTTTTCACAATGGTTCATTTTGATATATTGTATTGTTAACTTTGGAATAAGAACATTATATTTCTATCAAACCTAAAACTACATTCCGTAATTTATTTGTCTCGGATTGGTTTTGGTGCCCGTGAAACATATTTTATTTGATAAAGACGTCATAGTTTTATAATACAGAAAGTAAAATTAAACAGTGTTCCAAGAATAATTTCAACTTTAAAAACTTCTGTTTCGACACGGAGAAAAAAATGTCACTAGGATAACATACTTACACTACGTTTTATCATGATATTAATAGATAGGGTAATTGTGTGGAATAAAATGTTGCCTATGAAGTTTATGCCCTTATATGATTTAATGTTTAAAACTTAGTAAATAAAAAAGGAACTATAAGCACATTCTGTAATTTTAGACTATATGATCATTGAACAATTATTAACAGTCTATAATATGCGCACCATGACAATACGTTTGTGTAATTGAATATCATTCGTATCGTTATTTATTTAACGGTATAAATATAATCTTATGTCGCATAACTTAAATATAATTGAAAAAAATACAAGCTTAAACAATGCTTGAATTAATGGTGTTTAAAAAATTATCTTTTACATAAAATTTAAGTGGATTTGGAACGTCATATTATATAAAAAAAACGCAAATATTTAAGGAGTTTATTCCATTGTGTGTGTTTCATCATCCGTCTAAAATATACATGTGAAATCTCATCGAGCTCCACTTGAACACAAATCATTGTTTAGATTTCAATGAACGCTTATGTGCCAATGCCTGTATTTAATGCTCACAGATATTTTAAATTATGTATACAGGAATGTAAACAGATGAGAAAACATATTCAAGTTTTTGTATTGTGAAGACAATTAACACTCATTGTATGAAAACAAAACACTAAAGAAGCGGAGGTCGGCTCGCAGCTGTAAACATGATGCGTTGGTCATAATGATTCATTTAATTAAATAATTAAATACACACGAGTAATTAAATCACATTGTTGCATAGGTATACATTTTTATTTGTTTAAATTTAATTTTACCAAGGATTTTTTTTCTATAATTAAATATTTTTGCAAACCGTAAAACCATGTTAAAAATGTCAGGAACCAGCTCGAATGCAAGATCATGTTAATATATCGTTTCAATATTAATGCATTCCTTGTTCTTTCTGTTAAAAGCTTGAGCGCTTTCACACGCAAACGGTGTGAGGCACTATCCTTCATTAAATCTCCTTTAGGTATCTCAGTTTTATTGTGTCTACGAACATGACAGTGTGATACCTAATACTGTACACAGGGCTTTCTATTTGTGAAACATCTAATCAGTATGTCTCATTTGTTAAGGCATCAGACAGAAATTGAATTAAGTCTGCTTAAGTTATCCTGGCGGCAATGATAAATAAATTGCATTGCAAAAATTGGGTTTTAACTTTCCCTTATACAAATGCGTTGTGAATGGAGGAAGAAATGACAGACATACAGCAAATAAATCCATGTGGATTGATAGAGAGAATTGTGGTATATACAATGATATATTATAGGATCCATATGACCCCAATATACGTTAACATAAATATAATCTACGCGTTAGTGTTATTTTTGATATACGTCATCAGCTATTCAATGTTACAAATTATCGTATTTCTTTTAACATATATGTGATGCGATTATATATAAGATTGTACTTAACCGTTTGCTGTTCGTATTTCTTTCATGTAAACCTACAAATCTAATAACAAATCTAAAACAGCAAATATAAAATATATTCGACTTCAGTTTTTCCAATTATAGGGACTAACTGAGACTAAACAAAGTGCAGTGAGGCCTGGAAAAGGGTATGGCGACCTCTTTCGTGAAAAGTCGTCGGATGGTAAACTTTGTTTATTTAAAGCCACCGACGTATGCTGTTTCCACGGAAATGCCTATATCGAGTAACCCATTCAGCAAAATGTCCTTATGTATGTTCTTTATTAAATATAAATCTATGTTAATATCAAGTACTACTGTATGGAAGTCTTTAAACCAAACACAAGTGTCAATAGCCAATGTATTTAACAGAACATAGACAAACAAAACAGGGACACAAAGGCAGAGACACATGTGTAAAGGGTTGGGTATAAAAATGGAATGGAAATGGCACATATGTTAACAGAGTGGGGCATAACAATGGAAGCCGAACCCCTATTATTCTGCTTTAGCTAAATCAGTGAATTTAAATATAAAAACAGAAACAAAACATAAGTTTCGTTAATGTCTGAATGTCAATGATGTGTTAACTTATGTAATTACGACATCCTCAAAAAAATATCCAGGCAATTTACAGAATGACAAACATTCCTTTTGGATAAAGACATTTCTAGTCAGTCTTTGATAGATACCAATAATTGGTTGGGAGTTTTGTTCATTGAAGCGTTGTTGCCGCTATAGTAAAGAAATCCGATATTTGTTTATGCAGCATTAAGTCTACAATTAAGAAGTTATGCATAGTGTTCGAGATTGTGCCTATAATGTTGAACTTGAATTCATTTTTGTACCTTATAAGTGCATATAAACTACAAGAGGACATTCGTGATGCATATGTTGGGTGAGAGTTGTGTGAGAACATGTATATTGCGGAAAAAAATCATCGCAACATTCAGGAGTTTAAATTAAAATGCATAATCGAGAACGTGTTTGGGATCATGTTCAACCTTCCTTAGCAACCATTTCATTCTAGTGCATTAACCTATTTTGTTATTTTAAATTGTTTAATTAAAAAAATACAGTCAAGTATGTTATGATAATACAACATTTGACAAAACGTTAAATATCGCATTTGAATTTCTTGATAATTTAATTTGATTGTGGGTAAAAATACATTTAAACAGTTGGTCAAGTTTCAAATTACTCCAAATTAGAACTATGTAATATCACAAGCTATTTAAGTGTAAAAGCGCTACTTCAGCGATACTTAAACCAGTTATAACAGAAATATAAGACTCATCAAATAAAATATACGTACCAGTCTGTTTCGTTATAGCGACTGTGGGAAGCAAATTGATAGCCGTTCTATTCATAACTAATTGGGATTCGCATTTCAATTTTTTGAAACACACGGCCTTACCACAATATTATGCGTACATATTCCGTCCGCAACATCGTAGTCGTACGAAGGTTTTTTGTGCGATGCGTGATTTTGTTTTTTTAATGAAAACATTAAGTCAAATGAATCACACTATGTCGTATTTATACGTAAAACGTCGATATTTGTACACCTTAATTACGATTTGTTGTAGGCATTATTCCATTTAGACAGGTGATGAAACCGTGTGGATGCAGTATAAAACAGAAATGGAACAATAATTGATATCACTAATTTGTTTACCGAAAATTACATTCCACAGCTCTGATAAGCGTTGTTGTAGAATATTCATATTTTTAATATTAGGGTCTTTACCGTATGTCCACAGTCTCACTTACATAACAAAAAAATATTTCATAAAATAATGTTTACGATAAAACTTGCGTAGATCAATATATTGTGTAACAATGCTGTCCTAAAGCCTCATCAACAAAACCTTACAACAATACGTTTGACGAAAATCTCGGAATAGTATCCAAGTGGGAATACAACTAACCAAATTACATATCACACATTCTAAATAATATAGAATATTGCACGCATTTGTAACCTATACAAAATAATACCGACATGACATATATTGCTCAAGTTGGAGTATACAAATCATCCCTGATATCCCATGGCACAGTTGAGGTGACAGAGCATTTATGTCAACCGTCTTAATAGAAGGCAGCAAATCAGACATGTTGTGTCAATAACGGATTTCTCTTGTCTGACTAATACACTAGAATTAAGTTGACGCTGTTATTGCAAACGTATTGTTTAAACGTAATAACGGTGATCACATGCATAATACTGTAGTATATGTTTATTGTAATTGTTGTCCGGCAATAAACAAATCTTATGTGGTTAAATAATAAGTCTTGATCAGAAACGTAATAACGCGATACGAGTGATTGCTCAACGAATAATTTTATACTCGGTAGCTGCCAACGTCTCTGTGATTGAACGGTATTCAATCCGTTGCAAACTAAAACATATATAGTTACGCTTAATCCAAATAAATGAAGTGTAAGAATTATGAAGGTAACATATAAACATTTTCGTTATGAAGTTAGCATTTTAAAATCTTTTCGCTTCATCTCAAAGTAGTTGGAGAGAACATAGTTAATATTTAAAACAACAACAAAGTGAACATGAAGTTGTTAAACTTATTGGTTACATGTAACTGCACTTACCAATGTAAGAATAATAATATGATATATCGTCTGCCAAAGCCAGTTGACAAAGGGTGCGTTGAACTTAAAGAACCGGATCGAATTTTAGGCAGTAAATTGAATGTAGTCTCAAGGACACTAAAACATTTAACATACAACAGGTGAAATTTTACAAGGACACGAGGAGAGCCATTGACTTAATACGTACGTAGATAAAGTACGTGATTAAACATTCAATAGTATTGCAAAATGTGGGACATATTGCGCATACTACTATCAGCTTTGCTGTCAAAGCTTAAACACGCATCGATAGGGTATGAATAAACGCATATACTGGCATTTGATGCAGCATATTACGAAACACATACTATATTGTCGGATTCTCAAACTGAAAAAGAAAACAATAAATAATTCCCTTATTCAATCCCATTGATTAAAGAAGGAGATGTGGATAGACACTGACACGTTGCGCAATTATTTTGCATTTAAGTGTAGCAATTACTTTGATATAAATTATCTTGATAAAATACTTTGGGTTTGCAAACATATAAGTTATCAAACTATATGTATTAGAATTCATTGACGTCGAATAATATGTATATAAGAATCCTCAAGCAAGCAACATTTATCAGCAACGAAAACAACAACAACAACGTCTTGGTGAAAATAAAGAATTACTAGCTTCTAAGTATTAGGCAATATAAACCGATGTATCTTGGACATGTGTGGTTTCTTACTCGTGTTGATTACATGTATATAATTCGGAAGTAAAATTAACGTTGATATACAAACACGTTTAATCTTCCTGCACTGTTTCAGTCGCATCACTATATTTGTGATATCTCCAACAACAAAACGATGGTATTTTGTATCGTCGGTCAGACAGTATAAAATATATGTCTTAATCATGCCCGTGGGAACGGCCAATTGGTCATTAGTAGAAATGGGAATTCCCTTGAAGACTGTGGTGATTTATTTGGTGAGCTATTTGTTGCCTAATGAAGCATGTTTGTGATACCGGTCAACTATATATGCTGCTGAACGATATTCCCGCATAATGCACATATGTTTGCCAATACTAGTACAGGGCATACGTATGTGGTTTTGGAACCGCCTTTGAAGGCGCGATATGAGAAGAACACTGCTTTAGGCAAAACAAAATTAACAAAAACACGTCAACAAACGAAGATAATATAAAGATACTTAACGATTAAATATAACAGGACGTCGTAGGAACACACATGTTCTTCCAGGGTTCAACCAAAACTTGTCAGTACAATTGAAACGTACATGTTCATACTACCAGCACCTACATGAACCGGGTGCGAACTATATGTATGTAGAAACAAAATCCAGAATCGTCCAGTTTTTACATACAAAACAAACATGTTTGGCTTACAAATATTTTATAGGAAGTAAATGGTTTTGTTTGATGCCACTGAAATCAGTTATGATTGAATTATACATATTATATTGTGTAATTCATTATTTTAATGCTACATACTTTAAGTAATATCATTTAATGTTTCCTTAATTGCGTCATCGCATGTACTTGGGGAATTATTTTATGATTGCTTCATTTAGGTAATTTAATGTGTCCGAGTTACACGTTATATGAAGATTAGCATTATCGAAATAATTCAAGTTCTTTTACATTATTTGTCAATTATAACATGTAAATTAGCGTTTCAATCACCAATGAGGATTTTTTTTATATGATTTAAAGAAGCGATCTATGACTTAACATATGCAGTGGCCACATCGTCTTAACACGTGGTCTGATCGGCCCATGGAATGCCGATTACCTAAATGTTTCAAGATTTGGTAAATATAACGTTTGGCAATATAAAATATTTATACATTTTATTACAGACTGAAACATTAGAACACGCTCGCTGAACGTAAAATATTTCGTTTTGCTATTCTGATAAGAAAACAAACTTCCAAATTATAGTTGCACATACTATGGTACAACACCGACGTATTTCGACCTTTAAGCGTTGCGTCATACGCCTCACATTAACAATTGTAACCCATTTATGCATAGTGGGCTCTCCCATCCTTCTAAATTGGATCAATTTATTTCCAAAATTAGGGATGTCTATTATATTTATTTCTATATTTGGAATATTTCTTACAGAAAAAATTCTTTAAGCAAACAGCGCAGACCCTGATGAGACGCCGCATCATGCGGCGTCTCATCTGGGTCTACGCTGTTTGCCAAGGCCTTTTTTCTAGACGCTAGGCATAAATGGGTCAAAGAAAGTACTTTTCTTTTATTATGAGTTTTTCATGAATATTCCGTTTGTTTGATAACATGTATCACATAAGTGGCTACACGATGGTCCGTTTGTCCAACCGCTAATAAATATGTCTTATGCCGTAAGGCCTCATCCAGGAAATTTAATTAAGCCTATCTTTGTTGTACTTGAGGCAGTAACAATTACATGTATTGCGTTGATTAGTTTATATTTTTCATCTGAGCAGCAAAGCTTCATGCGTCTTGATCGGCTTATATGCCCCAAGTAAATGGATTGCTTACCGTTATTGTGGTATACAACACCGATATAATACAATAACCATAACTACACGAATTGACCTTTATAGTAATATAAGTGTGTATATTCTCAAATGCGAGCAATTGTTACATACCTTATTTTTGTTGTATTCTTGTCTCTTTTAACAGATAAATAGAAAATCTGAATTCTGACCAGTGGTCGTTTGAAAAGATGGTGTTTACCAATCACACAAAATAAATTGTAGTTCTTATCTTTCATTTGGTCAGACAGTGACAGTGATAGCTCCAATTGTATATATGTCATTCTTTAAATCCCGTGTAAAGGTTAAGGTTACATAACTTGGAGGTCCGCCGTGTTATTCTACTGTTAAAAGGAATCAGATTTTACACGTGACGTAAATAAATGATCTGTGACTGTCGTTCCTGAATTACAGACAAGGTTTCTTTCGNTATATGTATTATTTTTCATTGACGTCGAATAATATGTATATAAGAATCCTCAATCAAGCAACATTTATCAGCAACGAAAACAACAACAACAACGTATATGTGAAAATAAAGAATTACTAGCTTCTAAGTACTAGGCAATATAAACCGATGTATCTTGGACATGTGTCGTTTCTTACTGGTGTTGATTACATGTATATAATTCGGAAGCAAAATTAACGTTGATATACAAACACGTTTAATCTTCCTGCACTGTTGCAGTCGCATCACTATATTTGTGATATCTCCAACAACAAAACGATGGTATTTTGTATCGTCGATCAGACAGTATAAAATATATGTCTTAATCATGCCCGTGGGAACGGCCAATTGGTCATAAGTAGAAATGGGAATTCTCTTGAAGGCTGTGGTGATTTAATTGGTTAGCTATTTGTTGCCAAATGAAGCATGTTTGTGATACCGGTCAACTATACATGCTGCTGAACGATATTCCCGCACAATGCACGTTATGTTTGCCAATACTAGTACAGCGCAAACGTATGTGGTTTTGGAACCGCCTTTGAAGGCGCGATATGAGAAGAAAACTGCTTTAGGCAAAACAGAATTAACAAAAACACGTCATCATGCATCATGCGGCGTCTCATCTGGGTCAACGCTGTTTGCCAGGGCCTTTTTTCTAGACGCTAGGCATAAATGGGTCAAAGAAAGTACTTTTCTTTTATAATGAGTTGTTCATGAATATTCCGTTTGTTTGATAACATGTATCACATAAGTGGCTACACGATGGTCCGTTTGTCCAACCGCTAATAAATATGTCTTATGCCGTAAGGCCTCATCCAGGAAATTTAATTAAGCCTATCTTTGTTGTACTTGAGGCAGTAACAATTACATGTATTGCGTTGATTAGTTTATATTTTTCATCTGAGCAGCAAAGCTTCATGCGTCTTGATCGGCTTATATGCCCCAAGTAAATGGATTGCTTACCGTTATTGTGGTATACAACACCGATATAATACAATAACCATAACTACACGAATTGACCTTTATAGTAATATAAGTGTGTATATTCTCAAATGCGAGCAATTGTTACATACCTTATTTTTGTTGTATTCTTGTCTCTTTTAACAGATAAATAGAAAATCTGAATTCTGACCAGTGGTCGTTTGAAAAGATGGTGTTTACCAATCACACAAAATAAATTGTAGTTCTTATCTTTCATTTGGTCAGACAGTGACAGTGATAGCTCCAATTGTATATATGTCATTCTTTAAATCCCGTGTAAAGGTTAAGGTTACATAACTTGGAGGTCCGCCGTGTTATTCTACTGTTAAAAGTAATCAGATCTTACACGTGACGTATATAAATGATCTGTGACTGTAGTTCCTGAATTTTAGACAAGGTTTCTTTCGATGCTGTTATTTGCAAAAAGGTTCATTTTGTTTAGTCTGCTCGAATATGAAAGTTATATTTGAAATAATGTAAACTATTCATACCACACACTTAACAATTTGTTCGTTAAAATTTATATTTGTTTTTAAATGGCGTGTACAAATCGTGGGTATAATTATAAACACTATGTGGTTTAGTTTATTTCTTTTGCTACTTGAAAGTTTTGAATAAGAAGTAATATGTTTGTATAAAAGGTATATGTTTAAGAGTTAGCATACACATTCTTGTTGATACGATTGGCAACTTTAACATGTCAACATTGTTTTAACAAAAATACTTTAAGCACATATCCCAATTCGTAAAACGTTGCAATTAAAAGCTGATTGTGTGTATCCACAATTACAGAAAAAAGCGTTTTAAATCAAGTACATGTATATATTTTTTAATCAGTATATAGGTAACGGTTGTTTCGAATTAAGATATTATCGGATACAATACATGCTGGGTTCCACAGGCAAATGGAACGGCATTCAAGCAGATGCTAATTGAAACAGGTATTGTTAAATCAAACACAAACAAAAACAAAGAACATCATTCTGTAATATCTGAGAGCAACATGTACATTATTTCTTTATGTTAAGCATGTTACAAACATAGTGCCTATTTTAAAATAATGGTTTATTTTATTGGAAAACAAGTTGCTTACTTTGATGTTAGTAGTCAGAGTTGTATATGTAATGCTATGATGTTTCCTGTCAAAGTGTATTGACACGGGGAGCATTGAACTTGAAATACCAGACAGAGCTAGCGCTGTTGCTAATATTGGCCTTTAGAAAACAAGATGCCAATTACGATCAATTTCCCATTGGTAATTCACTTAGTAAACATCCGTTTTAAGAAAATTAGTGGTCATTTAAATATATTTTGGTTAAAAGCTTTTCGTACTTCCTGTGAAATAATTTGATTGTAACAAGTAAAAACGTATGTCAATATCATTTCAGATTTCGATATTTTTAGCTCTACATAGAAAACAGAAAGATTAAAAAGCCAGTTAAAATACGTCAACAGAGATTACAATAACGGATAGGTTGTAATCAAATTTTGTGTCATTTTTGTTATTTGAATTTCCGTGTTTGTTATAAAGGTCAACTTTTTAAAGTTCTAATTTGAAGTAACGTTGTATTTGATAACAACACTAAAATAACGTAAGCACAATATTTTGGTTGTGTGCGATTCCAACCAAAACAAATGCCACCAAATAACTGATATTGTACATTGACGACACATCTTGACATTATGGTCATGCAGTTGTTATTAAATTTTCAAAACGAGAGCTATTGGCCGAATACGCTGCTTAGACAACTTGGTTGGTGGACAATTGAACTAGTATCTTACAATGCAGGACATATTTTCCATATACACGTTATGCAAGGTTAACCAAACATATTAGATGTCTCATTTTACGAATCACATAAAAATGTACCGTATGTGATTATGCTAAATTAAATGAACATTTTAGTTGCAACAAGAACAAGCTATTAAGATTTGTTTTCTCCAATTGTATTGATAAACGAGATTGAGAGATCCAAATAAAGCGATGTGCAAATATTCTGATATTATGTATTCAAGTGTTCAATACACTGGCTATTTAACGAAGGCATGAACAAATGCGCTCTGCAACATAAAGACATATTAAACTGACTTGACGATGAAATAGCGTCTAAGGAATGAAAACATGAATTACTCAATAAAATGTCCTCTGCAAAAACACATCTCCGATCATAACTTTGACCTTTAAACGTTAAATTGCATTATGTCCTCACGATTAAATAATGCACTTGTTACACTTAAAGGATATTTATCATTTATATATACATATACATAGGTTTATTTATTTAAAATAGTTATGTGATGTTGTTAAATTGATATTTTCATCGCAGATAAAATAATCATTGCGTCTGACAAGTAACAATGTTGTTGTAGTTCAAAAAGAGGAAACCAGCTTATTGTTAATATATCCCATAGAGGCGTACTTTAACGCTTATGAATAGTATCTATCCAAAGACTGTTTGTCTAAATCAGTGTGAAGCAGCTATTAAATGCAAAGTTATTCAATTAGAAAAGGATATCATCAATTACGTGAAATTGATGACACGGCATTCAATGACACTGCTGCAGATAGGCAACGGGACCCGGACGCTATCACATCAGGTTATATATATGGGTATTGACTGTTATTTTGTATTCCGTCAGTCAGTTACGTCATCAATAAGCGCCATGGTACATTTTGAATTTTACGTTCTCATAAATTGAGGGTGAAACAACGGACATAACATGGAAATCAGCTGAAAGACAACACGATAATTGGTTTGTCGAAATAAGGTTACAAATACACATATACTTGTGAAACACTATCTGACTGATATTGCATCAAAACCTTGCTAAAAGTGTTCCTATTTAAAACAGGAAATATTGCAAAATATCCGTTCATGCGATTCTAAATGTTATGTTACTGTCAGTATGATTATGCATAAAGATATTTGAACACAAAACATAGTAATCAAAGATATCACACAGTTCGAGTTTATGCACGGTTAGAATCATCAAATGTATACATCTTTCTTACTGTGATATGTGCATTTTTTGTATAGTTACGGCTTTGTATGGGTTTGGTTACTTGGGCAAAACATTACGAAAGATAACAAAGAAGTCAAAATGAAACGACGGCGATGTTTCGCACTACCAACTACTGGTTCTACTCAAGAAACTGACTCGAGAGCGTTTCAATAAGCCTATGGGTTTCGATGCAATCGAAGTTAAATAAATAGGTTGAAACAAAGCCATAACGACATAACTTTACATGGAAACCTCTGTGGGCACTGTGTCAACGATATACATTGTACAGTAAACAATGAAACTTTAAAACTATTGAATGGGTTTACATGTCCACAGCCAAACGTTATTTAGCTGAACGCAGCAGTACTTACAATATCAAGATATTGTAGCTTAACGAAATTAATACCCCACGCACAACAAACCTGTTTTTTCACGCTGGAAATGGTATTCTCAAATCGGTTTTTGGTCTGCCTGTATTCAAACCTTCCGGTGGGGTCGGGTTTCAATTCCATACATGGATAGAAGATTTTTAGACGTGCTGATGTTCTTTGGAACAATAACTATATCTGTAGTTGTATAGAATAATTCCACTAAGTCAATTGTCCCTACATAGTCGTGTATTATTAGTCCGGAGCATTTCTTTTGAATACAGGAACATGTAACTTAAGAAATGTTATCAGGAGAGACATACTTGTTACTATTCGTTATTCATTGTTTTAAGGCAATTTACCTATTACCAATACAAAACAGGCTGTTGTTTGTTTTAAGTTTTCTTTTCATATATAATCCATAAAATATTCGGGCATATGAAAGTGTCGACGTTTTAGTTATTATATTTTTTGTCTTGAACATACTGTTCAAATATTCCTGTATGCGTTTTACGATCACATTCGTTAAATAGTATAACACTGTCACAATGAAATAACAATTGCATGAACAGATGGAGGAGGATAATAATTGCGTTTGTACAAACTTGGACCGTTTTTAAACCATAGTAAAGTTGTAATGGTAGTATTTAGTTATTGAATGCAGAACCCTACCATTAAACCTTAGATTTTGAATATGCTTTGCAAAATGGTTTTCATTCTCATTATATTTTCTCTCAAAGTTAATAAAGCTAGTTACATGGAGTTCACATGTGTTTATCTCAACACAAGTTTTTCGTTTATATCAACATCGCGTTAATAAGATTAAAACTCAGAACGAGAGGCATCCAATTTGACTAGTTATCATATCCAATATAATACTATCATTATTTTCACATTAGTTGCACTTATACTTAAACATTCTTATGACAAATATATTTCTAATATTAAATATCATCTTTCATTTTTATCGTTAAAATCTTAATATTTATTTTTCACGTATCATATAGACATCGTGAGTATTTATCTTACCGATGCTGATAATAATTAACATGTTTGCATTTCTTAATAAATACACTGCTTAACTTTCACAAAATGTCCAACATTTAACAAAATAGTTAATAAGCAACGAACATGTATTCGATTATATCCACACATTGTTCGTGCAATTAGACTAAGTGTTAAAATGTAACTATTTGTGTTTGCACAGATGTTTTTGTTTCACTTAAAAACTGTTAAATCAGGTAATGCTTTGCAAATTTATTTGATTTTGTATTCGTATGTTCAATCACTATATTCTTCTATCTATGTGTATTCGCCCAGTTGGTTTGCACGTTACTATTTTATTCACTTAGATAAGGGGAACTGGTATAAAGTAGGCACCATGTTCTTTGTATCTCTGCTTAATTGGTTTCTGTGTTCGTCTATTAATAATGTTCATTTTTCTTAAATTTTAGTTCGATTTCGATGATTCTTATCACACTCCATATTCAAAATGAGACTAAGTGCTGTATTTAGGATTTTATTTGGATGGCTTGCGACCACATTGCCGACCAACTCTTGCTACATTGTTTTTTTAAATTTTGTCTGAAACGTTATTCATTTCATCTACATAATTATTTGTTATAAAGTAAAAATTGAAGATTGGTAGTCATCTTTGATAAAGGGTTGTTTTCCTAAATTATATTTTTTAAACATGCATTTAAGGATTTTGAAATAATTCGTCTCAAATGTTGCCGTATTCTTATGTTATTGAACGAATCACACCGCAACTCTCAATGTCAAGGTAATACATTGAAATCGATCAAGTCTTCAATGCAACAGTTATAGTGTCAACTATTTTAACATCTGTGTCAAAGCGTATATGGATGTATTCATCAACGTCAGCGATAGCTACATTTTCGTCCTGTAGTGACAAAATCATAGTGTTATGTAGTATTAATTCGCCTTTAAATTCAATATATACAAAATAATCAGAACTGGATATATGTATCCGTTTATCTATCGATATGAGCGGCAATTAACATTTCTGTCAAACGAATCCACAATTTATTTTCGATGTTATATACGTCGAAGCAAAACTCTCATGTTTAATCAGACATTTCAATAATCTGGAGGAATTGCGGTGTAGATATAAAAGTAAAAGAAAAATCATATTTCTCAATGACTCCTTTAGAAATGTCATTGTCCGCACTTAGGCGACCGATATGTAAGTTATCTGAACGATAGTGTTAACTATCGGACAAGTTCCATCAACACGAAAACGTCATTTCATAATTTGCATATCGATTAAAAAGTAACCAACTAAAGGATTCGCGTAATCAATGAAATCAGTTAATTCGCAATTAATGAAAAAGTAGAACGATTGTGAAAAATTCCTACTTTACTATGCATTTGAAAGAAATATATCGGAAAATGCATAGTTTTTCACAATTAATGGCTAATTTACGTGAAAATACAAATACATGAATAGCTCTGCATTGACAGTATAACAAGATATGTTGGATATCAGCAACAAGATTAACGATGTATGTTGATATCACCGGTCAGCAAGGTTAAAACATATGTCTTAATCATTCCCGGGGAAAAAGAGAATTCTGCATAAGAAGATGATTGGCTTCAAGACTGTGGTGATATTGCGAGGCGATTTGTTGATTAACGAAGCATGTTGCAGATAACTGCCAACTCCAAATGCTACAGAACGCTAGTGAAACCCTCTCCAAGTAAAACAGGTTTATGTCTACCAATTCTTAAGAACAAACGTATGTGCTTTTGAAACAGCCGTAGAAGTAGAAGTAGTAGTAGTAGAAGTAGTAGTAGTAGTAGTAGTAGAAGAAGTAGTAGTAGTAGTAGAAGTAGTAAAAGTAGAAGAAGTAGTAGAAGTAGTAGTAGTAGTAGTAGTAGAAGTAGTAGTAGTAGTAGTAGTAGTAGTAGTAGTAGTAGTAGTAGTAGTAGTAGTAGTAGTAGTAGTAGTAGTAATACTAGTAGTAGCAGTAGAATTAGAAGTAGTAGTAGGAGTAGTAGTAATACTAGTAGTAGTAGTAGAATAAGAAGTAGTAGTTGTATGAGTAGTTGTAGTAGAAGTTGTTGTTGTTGATCTGCTTATGCGATAATTTGAACAGTTATTGCAGATATGAAACAATATTATGCTGCATGCATTGACTACAAAGACGTTTATTGAGCAAGATACAGACACCCATAACCGCGCGTCTGAACCACTACTTTATTTATTTTTACACTTAATCCGATCAACATGTCTGCTAAATTACGATTAATCAAGGTAAAAATCAGATTCATTTTTACGATACGCTCATCTAAAATTATTCGTCTTCCTAAGAATGTGTTTCGATCCCTAAAGCTATCGGACAAAACTATTTTTTAGAGGAAAGCTGCATTGTGTCAATCTCTGAATAATGTGATTTTGTTTATTTTTATTAGACATTTTTGTTTCTTTGAAAAATAACATAGCAACAACAATTATTAACGTATGCAATATGCCATTGCCAGGATATTTGGTTTATCTTGGTGAACGTTTGTCTTGAATTGGAAGAAAAGCCTTTGATAAGGCTGTTGTTATGTCTCCAGGAAATTAAATACCAACATAACTCTTATTTTCATTAGACAAAATAAACATGCAGGCAAGTCATTAATTGTTTACAGAGTTTCGAGGCTGTTCACACAATTTAAATGGATGCATGTAGTTCAAAAGAAGTATCGAATAAATGCTAATTCGCAAAAGTGTTGTCCAATGTTTTTGAGCTGGGAAAGAGCCAAACTTAAAGTTCACAGTGATGTATCTTTTATTTGAAAAAGTCAATACACGTACCTTTTGTTAATCTTTGAATCTTAATCATGTATTAGGTTGAAGTACATATCTTTGATGTGTAATACAATATTTGTGTATGTTTAGTTAAGCGTTAAGATTCCTGTCTACGACTTCAACGCGATATGATGGTATGTTTTTACCAAAACTAAAAAATATTCTTACATGAAAAATTCTGTCACTTAACCCGTGCTATTAATACAGTATTACAAAAAGAGGACATGACATTGAATTATATACAGATTTGCACATGCAGATAACAGATACATATTTGGAAGCACTAGAATGAATGCCAAATGCAAAAGCTTTGAACGATGTGGTTTATAACTCGATACATATGATGTTACCGAATTTATTTCGAAATAATCAACGATTCTTATTTCTTTAATAAAACGAAGATAGCTTAGTTATCACTTTTGAAGTGACACACATTCAAATGTGCGTTCTCTATGAATTATATTCCTTATAAACATCTTGACAACCGTAATAGGTTTGTTAATTAAACTGTCTTTTATATTCCAGTGTACATCGTGATATGGACCATGAACCGTACTTTGATTTCTTGAGCTGACTTTCAAACGAGCGAGGTACCAGAAAACGGTTGTCTGTGAGTACGCATTCGTTCTATTGTCAATTATAATGTTTTACCACAAGCCATGTATTTGCCAAGTATGTCATATGACATTAGGCTTCGTATACACAATTTAATTGAGTCTGCCTGACGGCAAAGGTAAGTAAATGCATTGCATTAATTTGGTTTTAGCATCCCCTGAATTGCATTAACAATGTGTCGTGCATGGAAAAAGAACGACTCGAGGGCGACATATAATACATATTGTGGCAATAAATTCAGGACCAGATTACATATACTCTCATCTTTAATTATTTAATAGTTGTAGAAACAGGAGCATATTTGAACCTACCTGAATAAGTGATTTCAAAAACTAATTTCACTAGCATTTTGAATAGTGGTTCAGATACATCGATTGACATTTCAACTATGTTGGTTAAATATGTATAGCACCAGGCGTGTCAAATATTTCAGTGCAATCTAAAAATCTCCACGTTAACATAATTTATCGTTTAGAAACAAGCACGGCCTAGGTGTGTATCTTTGTCGCCAACCATTGTTAAGTAAGTTAGAATTGATTCGTTCTCATAAGGTCCATACCAAAAACAATTGCCACACTACATTTTAATAATAAGTATGTTTTATGTCTTAAAACCTCGGTCGGAGACTGTGGATAATGTACTGAAGTCTTTCACTTAAGGCAATGGTTTGTAAATGATTTGCGTTGATTGAGATGTATATTCATCTGAACTACATTAACTCGTGCACACAATCTTACATTAGAGGTCGTATATCGTACACATCAGGCATAATAACATACTCTTGAATATATTACCCTGACGATTAGAGTAGAAAAAAACGGTCTTAATTTGCAGTCCTTGGGAGATACATATTATTAGTGGAGAAACATGTCCTTCGAAGCGTTGCTATCGCTAATGCGAAATCCCAAATGTGTCTGCGGCATACACAGAAACTGTTAAGATATTCATATAAATAGATGTGTTCATATGATACAATTACATTATTACTTATATTTACATATACCTTTGAATATCGACAGAAGAGCGATACATATTCCGGAAATCAAAATCAAGATCTGATAAAGAAAATGTAATATCAAAACCTCATAAAGTGCAATTAGCGTTATGTTCGTGATAACGGAATCCATGGTCGGGGATACGTCTTTTAGTTTCAGACCCAGACAAATATAAGAAGACGCATCACCATGGAAGTTATTTTCGTTTCATATGGTAAACGATAGGTACATAGATGACCTTATATACAACCTTATTTGACAACCTCATGTACTTTTATACACAGGATATACTTATTAACAAAGCACTTCATTTTTGAGTCGTTATTATTATTCCAAATATATTAAGTAATGCAATAGGTACCGTCGACTGTCTAAAATTCCTCTTCAACACAACAATTCTAAAAATATATTTAAAACAATATCTCTTGAAATTCCAGAATCACGCATACAAATTTACGTATGCAATAACGCTACACATCTTTCATACATTACACCTCACACAATCCGCACAGTCGGAGGATAAATAACTTTTAATCTCGTATAGAAGACAACAATCACCCATCGTATGCACAAAAGCAGCAACGATGACAGTTATTGCTTCAGTTGTTGCTACATACCATGCTTAATACCCCGTGTAAAAGTTAAGGTGACATAGCACGGAGGTCTGACGTGTTATTTCGCTGTAAGAATGGATCAGATCTGACACATGACGTCAACGGAAAATATGTCTTACCTGACTAATACAACAGATCTTTGTCGACGCGGTTCCTTAAACACAAAGTAGCTGTGTAATAGTTTATCTGTTGAATAAGAAACGGTCCTTTAATACAACTGAAAATCTACAACGCTCTATAATTTACAAACATGATTGTTGGTAAAAAATGATAATTTTGTTACCAATCGCGAAAACCGACGAATACATATCATAGTTGTAATAACATTAAATGTATATCAATCGAAAGCTATTCATTTCCTTGTGATGTCCTTGTGATTTAATGGCAAATTCAAATAAAAATACAAACCAGAAAAATAGTATAGTTTTAACATTAATATTGAGTCAAATTATCATATTGGTACCAGAAGCAACCTTAAGCAGTTTGTCATCTTAAAAATATCATAAACATTCAATTTAAAACGGTGTTTATATATTAAAAAGTGAAAGAAACAAAACAATGGATCAATTACATGTACTTGTTTTGTAGTCTCTATGATCGAGTCTCGATGCAGTCCAATCCAATTCGATAAATTACACGCCGTGTATCACATATACAATCAATGACGTCGGACATGGAAAGTAAAACGACTGCGAATATCTTTCCCAGAGAATGGAAGAATCGGTCATTAGCAAAACTAGAGAATAGAGCAAGTGGTGATGTTTCGCGGCGAATTGTTGCTGAACAAAGCATGCGCCTTGATAACTGCCAACTTCATTGCGATGGAACGGAATTCCAACGGTTGCAAACTACACAAAGTATGTGCCACATCCAATCGTTTGGCGTGTATGATATCTGAACGGCTACCGTTTTGCTATAGAGGTGTCATGATTATGAATGCGTGTCTAAAAATGTGTGTCTCGCTTTAGGAGGCAAAGAATTGCATGTTTTCCTGTAAGTCACAGAGATATAAAAATCAAAGCGCTGAAGGTACTGAATTTGTTTGCTATGGCATAATCTTAGAAGCAACTCAGTTTTCAAACTTATGTTATAGCTTTTTATATTGCAAGTTTGAAATGAACACAACCCATTCCAATTTTTAAGAGTGTGTCTTAAAGGACAGGTCGAGATGTGTGTGACTGTTTATCCTCATATTTATGTTATAGAGATAACTTAGACAAAATAACAACAATATGTCGTTATTTTCACAATTGGTCGCTGCACTGGCAACCATCTTCAGAATTGTGGTTGCCTTGCTAAAGAATAACAAGCCTATAATCATGTACATGTTGTGATATGTGTATCTTATACTTTATATATTTTCCCCGTTTTCCCTGAAAGAAGCCAATATATTACAGATTTCAATGATAAACGTACCAATGTCATCGCACAAGCTGATTTAAACACTAGACTGGCCAATATGTCCCATAAGCTCTTAAACCTATTGTTAACATATTTACAGGCTGTCGTCTGCTGCAGTGTACCAGTTAAGTATAAACAGAAACGCTGTAAGCATTTGTCGTCTGCTAAATTTGACTGGAGTTATCCACACAGGCAGTCATGTATTACGGGCCCTACCGTAGCTAAGGCATACTGATTTTCAAAATTGCGTCTGCATTATTTGTGAGCTTCGCTCACAAATAATGATAAGCTAGGTAAAACATCCGGATTTATGTAAAAACAGATGACCTGCCAACATGTCAATAACATGCAGTACAGACGTTTATAGGATGGCCATATACGTTGGTATTTAAACGTTTTACTCATACAATAATTTCGTAAGAGAACATTAAACATCAAGTATGCACGAATAGCAATTTTAACCCATGTCCCCAGTAACGTTTTTGATATAGTTTAACTAAATGTTGTGTTTCAGGAAGGTTCACTTTATAATACTTTGACAATAATGTTTTGTGTCGAAAAAGAAATTGCTTTTTGAACAGGTGTCAATGTTGACATTAAGATGGGTAAAAAAACGAAATATGAAATAGATTTTTGTTCTTGATTAATCATGAATGTATTTGTACTTTAACTTTCATATATTTATATATATGTGGGTATATGTTAAAGTCTACTTATCTATGTGTGGTGTGCTTCGAACCTAAAGAACTAGACATAATTCTGCTCTGCTTCGTTCATTTAATTACCAAGTACACCACATTTGCCCATAAATCCATTTTCGAATAGATCTGTTTAGCAAAAAGGTCATTGAACTATATAAGCAGTTACACTTTGAAGATTTCTAGTGCTTATACGTAAAAATGCATGTAAGCCAACCTAAATACTCAAGTTTTTTCCATCAAATACATAATTCAGTTAAAATAGTTAACAATTCCGTGTCCATATATTTTCCAAGATGATAATGACCTAAGATAACATTTATATAGATTTAATTTTGAATTAAATCGTAGTGTAATGTTCTAATTTTTTATATTACAATCCTCCATCTGCAAAGTGCATTACCTCGAATTCTTTCGCTCTATGATCAAAACGAGAACACAGTCAAAAATACATTAAATTAATTAAAGGAATAAAAACCTTCGCTTGGGATTGCCTAGGTTTAAGTTTATATAAGAAGATACCAACACTGAATACAATTATGTTTGCTCTCTAATTTCGATAAATATACATCATTACCAATTTCATTAGTGCAAGCTGGTTAATGTCATTAAATGGTTATCTAAAAGAAAACAATGTTTCGATATATTTTTTCAATTACTAAGTAACGCACATTGCTGTTGTTTTGCGCGAAGACTTCATCTGGCCAATATTCTTATCATTTTGTACCACCACTATATCCTTAGTGTTAAATGTGTTTCAAAAACAAACCAAAAACCATACCAGCCGCCACATGCTAAAGTGGGCCTTAAGCCTTATGCGACCAGCCTTCTCAGGGGCTACGTTGTCTGCTATAAAATCACGCAAGTTATCGTGGTCTCATTAGCGGACTAGGTAGCTCCTGACCAGATTGCGTAGGATGGCCACAAACTGCATAATAGCTATTTTTGCATGAACATAAAAACTAGTGAACCCCTGCGAAATATAGATTTATGTTGTTGTCATTTAATTACTCTCACTGGGAGAGCCACCGGCTAAAAACGTGCTTACGACAATTGAACACTGTAATTGTATCGTAAAATGTTAGATTTTTTTTTGGATATAATGATCCGATTTGCCGCAAAACTACATACATGAATATGGCAATTAATACATGTTTTTCCATTATTTTACAAAAATGTAAATAGAAACGATCATAACTTAATACATGTATGCATTTATGCTATTATTAATTTCTATTATTCACATACGTATTGTATAACTTTTGTGTTAAAAGTTACAACTAAGCGGTGTTTGTGTCGGTTGGTTGTCCGTCGGTTGGTCGGCTGGTCTGGCGCGCTGCACTTGTGTACTGTGTGACGCCGAATAGTCTCTCGGTTTTCTGCGTATTGACATCAAACTTAATAGATATGTTGCTTGTACTATGTTGACCTGCAAGACGTTATGTTAATTTATATCGCGATATTATGTGCGGAGTTATGTGGCCTTAACGTTTGGAAAATGTTTGACATCACTATGAAACCTTGTGACGTTTATACTTTGTAGACATGCAAGACGTCATTTGGGTGTATCACAATTGTTGTTCCACAGTTGCTATCCCCTGAACGTAAGCTATTGGTTCGATAAGTAAACGTGAAGTATTTGTATCTTATAGTATGATAAATTTGAAGTATCGAACGACAGAAGTTTGAGATTAATTTTACTGATACTCAAGTGGTGCACCTGCTGGAATTGAGGTATGAAGGGGGAATTTTGTTAGCTTCAATAGCTCTTCTAGTTTTTGTCTTACATTTATTGCATATATATGAACAGTTTATTTTTATACGAAACAAGATAGGTTTCAAATTGTTAATATACGTGTTCTACATGTGCGATAGAAAATTCCAAAATATATCTTCAATACTTTATTCAAACATATAACGAATGAAATATCACGTAAAGGAAACAGATCGTGGAGACTTAATATCCTTGTTGATCAGTAATCAAAAGTATATGTTTTATTGTGATCCGATTTTAGTGTCACAATTTGACAAATTTGATATTTTTGTCTATATATCTGTGAACGTTTTTTTTAATACAAAACACAATAGGTGTGTGATTTTTATTTTTGTTAGACATTTGAATAATTATACTCGGCATTACAAAAAATATTCAGTGATTTGTTGAAATGGAATATATAATATCTCATCAGAAATGTCCAAAATAGTTGTAGTAATTTGTGGAATTTGTTATGATGAAAACATCCTATATTATCCTCAAAAAAGATGAACAGCGATTCATATATGAAATGCGAATGAAATGTCAAGTGGACGCAATATTCACTCAGATGTAGCGGTTAAGTTGCAATATACGTTTTATATGTATACCATACACTTTGGACAACAGTTACAATATCATTTATGTATGTTTGTTACTTCGGTCAGCAAGCGTAAAACATATATCTTAATTATACCTTTTGGAAATGTGCACTGGTCATAAACAGAACTTGACATTTTCTTGAAGAAAGCGGTGAAAGTAAGATACGATTTTTGATCAACGAAGCATGTTTCTTGATAGCTGTCAACACTGTACTAAGAATGGACCTAATGGCGTTCAAAATCTCTCAAAGTGATGCAGGTATATATTTCCAACTATTTATGATAAAGGGTTATATTGCCAACTCTTGATGATTTTAGTCTGTGACTTTTGGACAGCAATGCCAATATACTTAACGGTGAAGGTGATACAAACATCGTTGGCGAGTATCAACACTGTTTGAATGCGCGTGTTTTATAAATATGTTCAATTATTTTGTCAGTTAGGATTATTACTTTTCTTCCAACAACGAGAATGAACATACTCATACCAACATATTATAAATATTGATATCATATTCAGTTAGAATGCGACCACATACAGCAGAATGACTACTTATAAGATCTGATGATTTCAGGGTCGTACCTCAATAAAGATCAGGTAATACTGATTTTGTATGTTGCAACAGTGATCATTTACATATTAATACTTATACGATTTGAATCATATTCAAGCATTGGCAAAACAGACTAAAACTAATTTGACAACTGTAGGCTACATTACTATTCACGATCTTAGCGTTTACTTTACGTCCTTACAAAAATCCATATATAGTTCAAATGCTTGGCGGTGCCATTTCGATGGATTTGCGGTAAATTAAGTTATTTATCAGATTAGTTCAAATGACATTTCGATTGATTTTTTAGCCAAATGCATGTATTTCTCCGATAAGATTTAATCATAAAGATAATTACACTATGATGTATGATGTCAAAGTTATTTCGCTGACACAAATTATGTTTTCAATTAAATCCATATCAAGTTGTGCGAGCTTGTCTTGCATTAATATGTCTGTTTTCGCTCTGTATGCAGTGAATATTAGTGGGCCATTGTGGTTATAAACTGTCCGGAACGTGGCCCATGAGGCCTTATGAACTTACGACTTGAATCCGGTAACAAACAAATGCAATTGTTCCCGGTGGAATGGTAGCTATCGTAGTCGTTTAACGAGTATTGATTTTTGTTATTTCATCTATATGATCTAGAGTCTGAATATTAATACAAACAAGTGTGGAAATAATTAGCTATAAAATCATTAGACATTTTAATTCTTATTCGCGTGTTTTATTTATGTTTGTTTTATGATAGAACAATCTACATCAACGTGAGTGGGCAGTATATGTTTGTTTTCTTTTCATACAGTGAATTTACAGGTATGTATTTTGATTTAATCAGACAAATTTTGTGCATGACCAAAATAAAATCTGCATTTCGCTTTAACAAACACTCACTTGTGTTTTGTTAATAATTTTCTTTGACTTTATCCTCGATTTTAGCTATACATTGTAAAAGGTTACCATATTATTTATGTTTCTATTGCATTGCTCCCTTTTGTTAATCGTGTAAGCACCATAATTCACACACTGGTCACACTTCCCTTTCTAAGTAATTTACCTTAAGTTAACCTTTTCGGATTTTTCGAAATAAAAGTATTATAATATGCTTTAAGGTATGAAGTGGCATTGTATTAAATATAACTTATATATGTCGTGAGGAGGCTTCACTGTTATAACAATGCCCTTGCAACTGGTCTTGAATGTGTACTTTGGAACTTATTAGACTAATAACTAGAATCCGGGAAAAAAACAAGTAAATGGGTTCCTCGCTGAATTATAGCCATTATGAAAGATAACTCAAAGATCTTTGATCCCTAGTAAAAATACGGGACAATTAAAACACGACATATTTTTTTTTGTTGGTAAATGTATGAATCTTATTAAGGGCTTAGCTAGTTTTTAGCAGTTTTAATTCTAGAAACAGGTTATGTAATTGCTTGCCATCTTCAAGAACACATTCAATACAACTCCATAGGACACAATTGATTTGTAATTCAACATTCAATTTGATGAAACAGAAAACACATGCATCTGTGTTTTAGCCACATGTTTTGAGTACTGTCCTAATACAGCCCTTTCCTACGGCATATCAGACTCGTCTGATATCGCATGCTATCAAACGTCACCAATCAATAACGTATATTGTTAAGCCACCGTTCGTACGCCTTCAAACATCTGTTTTTGTCTTTTTAAGCGTGTTTTGATTGTAAAATGTTTAATGCTTGTGGGGAAACCCCTCCAGACCACAATGATTATTGATAATCTTTATTAATTATACACATATTTGAAATGGCTGATTGGGAAAGATTATATTCTTTGATAAATAATAGACCCTTGTTCCTGTCTAAATGATCGATGAACATCATATTAGCGATTATGTGAAGTGATGCGATACAAATCAACAAAACGCAGGTTGTTGCTGAGGTTTAAGAACTACAAATAAAATATTGTATATTTTTGCAGTAATTGCCAAGTCCTTTATAACATAGAGTGTAGTGTAGAAAAACTTTAAAAAATATTAAAGCGGTATGCTAAGACAATTATCTTATGTGCGTTTGCAATTACCAGGTCTTAATGGGTATCCACTTTGTTTTCATAGTTTAACAGACACTGTTATTACCAGGCATTAAGGTGAATTGAGAATCAATAACCGATTTTATTACAAAGCTATTTGTTGTTGGTAGTCAAAACGACGGCTCACTTTTCAGAAATGACGTTTGCCACATGTGTTTTATAACTTACAAACCAACATGTGCCGATTCCTGCTCTCATATTTTTTTCCGGTGTAGATGTGAATGTAATTATGTACATAAAACACACTTTTGATGGATACTTTACTCGTGTTGTACATCTTCGAACCGATATTTTTGTACATTCGAAAACATAAAATAGTCAGACGAATCGAACTACTACATAATAAAGTAACAATAATACAATCAGTTTATTTTGTAATGATTTGCACCATTGAGGTAACATAACGATTTTATATGCAATTTATGTTAACGATAGAGATATCTAAAACACGAGTGCCAATATGTATAAATTAATCAAATCATCGTGAAGTGAATACAGTGCTAAATTTATTGAAAGTATTTGTTTCTGAAATTACGAATGGAGGTTACTATCATTTTAGAAAATGAGTACAAGAAACGATATTCACGCTGACACCACCCCTTTCAGCACTGAATGACGGAGTGTGTGGTGATCAAAAAAGTGTAAAGTTTGTCTATTATAGCCATGAACATAAGACAAACTACAATGTATCATGCGTGTTAGACTTATATACATACGGTTCATTTCATACTTTCATGTTCATATTTCTTTTGTACTTATAATGCACCATTTTACCTTCAATTTCGTTTACGCCATGCATTCTCTGACAATACACGTGACCTTGCTGCTATAGTATGTACGTTAATGGTATTCGTCTGGAATATTATTGTTGCTTGCCTAATTATCAACGATACTTTGGACATCTATATGGCCCTACGACAATTAAATGAGACATCGCTCTCAACTAAAATATCTATATATTCTTACATTTTACAGACCATGATAATTGCACAGGCGCCTGACAAGCTTTTTCAATCTTTGCTTTTGAAACTACTCGGCCACTCAACCAACGAATGACCTCGAAATTATGAATGTTTTGATAATTGGGAAAATGGATGTTATGCTTTTTATTTTCAATGTTGGCGATAAATTGTTATAATGTTGCATACAAACACACATAAAAACGCAATAGATTTACACATTATTATTGGTAATACTCTGTCTTGTTGTAATATATTGCTTTATACAAATTCAGAAGCGAAGTGTCATTCCTGTTGTTTCTATTGTTTATATTTTTTACATGTTTAATACTGACGGTGTGTCATTTTTTACTAACAAAGACCAGTAAATAACTAAACAATGTATTACCATAGTTGTTCTGATGCCCCACTATGTATGCAGGTATATTGCATGTAACGTAATTCACAAACATATATGATCGACGACAACAAGCATTATACAGCCGGTATTATATACGTTCTGACATGCACTTTTTAAACTCCTTACATACCTTTTGTTAGAGTAATACTTGTTATTCGTACACCATCGCTTTGGAGAATCTTTACATAAAATTCTCGTGAAATAGGTTAATACAAACATTTGAAACGTTATACATACAAGTTCGATAGATAGATAATTGTGCAGTCTATTTGCATACTGGTTGGCATTAGTTGAGGCATCTATCTAAATAAATACATTTTAAAATAGTTTCAGAAATGAGAGTAAGAAACATTCAAACAAACAAATTCAACTTCCATGTTATTTTCTTTATCAATATATTTAAGCTGTTATACATTATGTCAGCGTTTTATTGTTTATCATTGATGTATTGTGTACCAGAACAAAGAACAACAATCTTTCTTATAATGTGCCTTAATAATAACGAAAACAACAAATACTGCTGTGAATATATAGCCACAATAGCATAAGATTAATTACGTGTTTAATATTCACTCAATGACTGTAAGCTCCCCACATATCTACGGGGAACACTTGAATTATTGTAGTTATTAGTTTAAGGTGCCTCAAATTACATGTACCAGACAGTTTATTACTAATTGAATCCAATAATAATGGCGACAAGAACTATAATTATGTCAGACACGATCCTGCGATTATTACTCACAAATTCGAAAATATTTATGAGGTGTTAGTTGGTTTCTCAATATATTCTTAATTAGTGAGTTTATGTCGGACATAACTTAATCATAAACAAATACTGTGTTTACTTGGAAAGAATGGCCTGGAATTCGACAGCGATCTATAATGTTCTTTACCAAGCATAATTATCAATTCAGATCAAGCAAATCCATCAAACGTCAAATTTCCGTAAAAAGTCCTCATTCATTGCACCTGTGGAAATATAGTTATAACAATTCCATCGGTTAATCAATAAATCAATCAATATTGAATAAATTAATATTCAATTAATCGTTTTGTTCAAATAAATCAATTTAATCAATCAATCTCTTCGATCTAATAATATGTTGATTTTTAACCAGCAAGTCTAATAACTAAGAAATATACAAGCGACCATGATTCAAAAAGTCTTGGTGATTCTTAACAGTACAATGATTTGAAAACCATGGCATGCTACATCTTAAATGAAAACACTGATAGGTAAAGTATTTTAGATGTTTACATTGTGTGTCACTGGACTAATAAAAACAAAAAAACAAACATCGATCTATCAGAAATTAGTAATTTTTTGTACCAACTTCAACAATTTATACATGGCAAACCGATACAATTTGAAGTAAATGCGTATGCAACTTGATAGTAAGCATCTAATGAGTGTGTATATGTCTTGTATGTATAAATGATAATCAACATGTTTGTTTCTAATTAACCGTGTTTTATATTACTATATCATTTTATGTAATGCGTGGAAAGAGTTATGATAATCAAGGTAATTAAGGCACCAGTATCCTTTTGGCATAATTAGCTTATTCTTAGTGTATAATCAGGCGGATATACATCCGGTGAACTAAATCACATAGTCTCATATTGTTTAATCAACATTACATGATAAGGTTAAATCCATGTTAGCGATGTTTAGCGATTCCTTATATATCATCACACTTGCTTTCGTTTCGAATAATGTATACATCAAAAGACTGCGAAATTACGTGCTATATCCGTATTCATTATGATTAAACAGCTATTCCAATATAATCCAAAAACGATCGGCTTAAAAAAATAATTCAGCAGAGCGGCTTGATTTAATTTCGTCAACTGCGTACGGAATCTAAAATGCGAACATAATCATAGGCCGCAGTACACTTAAAGCAAAGCATTAGCTGTCTATGAAATATTATTGCTGTTTTGTGGCAATCAAGCACTTACAAACATACTTGATACTATAATTCAAAGATAACAAAGATCTTAAATGCAGATTTATTATGAATGTCTGTTTCTTCTTCTAATTACATGATACATTTAGATAAGCGGTGTGTTTTTTTTTAATTGCCAACGCAATAATTATATTGCAAATGGATTTAATTAAGCATTGTAATAAACGAAGTGAATTCGCTTATACGAACATAACAGTTGTCAGTTGAACACATACCTATTCACAATTTGTTCCGGAAATGTATATTCTGTGTCATTTACTTGGAAACATAAGCTATGGCTATCTATGCGCACATTAAATTATGTTTGATTTTGCGTTTAAACCATCCACTGCATGTTACCGTATTGATTCAAGATACGGAGAACAAAACGTGGTGCATATGTATACTTAATCAACCAGACAGTATGGATATGTCTTTCAATTCATTATTTAAAATTTTCTGTGAACCAAATGTTTGATTACCCAGGCGAAACTTATGACAGTCACTATAGGGTTGTTAATTACATTATACAGTACGGAATTGAATGTTGCATCCGATATCTGACGTCATTTACTGATAATCGGAGTCGGTATGTAAATTATGGCGTGATTTTAAATCAAGGGTATTATCTTAGTTTATATAACATGATTTATTACAGTTACAAAAGATACCTAATCTGATTACGAAAAATATCTCATCTGATGATAACGTCCATCGATTACCATTACGTTATTTACTAATGGGCTCTTTACACAGCCCGTAATGGAGTAAATATATTGGAAACTGACTTGCATGTCATTACCAACATTATCTTTTGAACAGAAAGTTTATATTTATACGCGCCAATGCTTTACAAACGATAACACACTTAGCACTGTAAAACTGGAAAAAAAATCGTTAAGAAATCCTTAACCATCGAGCAACACTATAAAACAAAGTTTGCATTTCACAAATGGTCGATTCACAACAGTGTTAGCATTATCGATGTTACTCGGGCATGACGCACATCTTTATTGTTCATATCCCTGGTTGTAAAAAACAGCCCGTTGGACGATTGCGTATTTTAAATACGACTTATTTCTTCTTTTTTATACACAATACCAATAACCTTCTTTTAAATGCGCAACTTTTAATAGACGACCTTTCAAACAATAAAAACTCAGCATCACTATAGATCACAAAACATCTTGGATCGCGAATGGTGTCAAGATGTCCTGTCCGTAAAACCATAATGCATCTTTATGGCGCAGAATAATCGTTTGAAAGTAAAGCATCATTCACAATGCCCAAATGACCGCTACAGAATCAACTACAGGAAGCATATAATCCCCATGTGTTGATGTTTGTTGCATAAACAAAGAGCGATGAACCTTCTTAAAAAAAAATGCAGCCTGAACACAATTTTGGTTTGGGTTGTTAATATACATGTCTTTTAAAATGCCTTTTCGAGCTAAATTATTTTTGTAATTTAATATTAAATATTTGCTTATCCATACCGGATTATTTATGAACATTTAACATGGATATGTACCTTATATATTTATATATTGTTTTCATTCTTATTCATTCGCTAGATATTTTATAATATATAATTATATAAATCGATATATTTTTTATTCTTCAAGTTGTGTGGAAGACTGAATGTGCCATAATTCAGTGTGAAAAGAAGTAATTATTTTGAAATTCGGTACTGTCAAAAAAGTTTTATAATTTAAAGACCATTTCCAAAAATAAAGGACACCATTGTAATAATCCATTCAAATGCACATCTTGCTGACCAAACTTATACCGGTAAAATTAGTTCGATTGGTTTTCAAATAGTTTTTTTTTTCAGAGCGAATGCGTATTTGCTAGCATACATATGACAAGACCCAATTAATGTACGGGAACGGAAACGTCAGTCCATTATTATTATCTTCCTAGATGGACACGGGATTTACACCCACATCGATCTCGACAATAGATTCAAGTGTTAAATATGTTCTAGTTATATACCCTGTGTTATTGGTGAAATTGAATGCATACAATTTAGGATCAGAAATGTGCTTGAGGCCATTATGCATGCACTCTCAAAGTCGATTGCGTCCCTTCATGCGACTAGGTATATTTAAAATATGCCGTCACTCATTAAACATTCAATCTTTATAGAAATTCCCTAGATCCCATAAGAGAAATAACGACCATATGCATGAACGTATTTTGCTTTATTATTTTTTTTATTCTTCTTTTAGATAAATGACTGTTACGATATTATAACACCACAAACTCGCATAAATCCGTGATATATTTACTGAATTTTGAGGCATTTTTTATAACAATGCATTCGTATTCGCAAAGCTACCGGCTATTATGATACCTCTCACGCATCATAACATGTATTATGCCACTAGTGCACAATTACATTGGATACGCTGACATGATATTTTTAAGTGTTATCGGACATCCCATCCGATAACACTTTTAAACTCCGCCCATCAATATCTTTCTTTTTAATTCGCCCACATTTGAGTTCATCATGCACATTTGTAGCCTTCCATGTTTGTTAAGTCCAGCCCACTCCGAAAACTCCTTTTTGTAGCCAAGGATTGTCGCTTACATCGTTACAATGTGAACAAACTTCGCGATTAATATTTTATTTAAAAAATAAAATAAACAAGTACTATTTATTTCAAGAAATCACAGATAATATATTAAGATATAAACCAATTGGACATATGAATAAAATAATCTTGAGATGGTCGAGAGACAGACGAAGACACTGACGTGTGTAACTGACAAGGCTAGAACTGTGCCGCCAAGAATTTTTGCGAATGATCACGACCCTTCCAAATGTGTGGTCTTTACTTATAGGCTCGTTGTTACTGCGACGAAAAAAAACACACCAAATATTATAGTAAAATAGAACAAAAAGAACACGATATAAAATGTGCAAATAGTGTTTATCCACAACATTTATATATATATATATGTGTGTATCGAGACTAGAAAACATTACATCTTATGTGATGCCGAGAACATTATAGTATTAAAGCAATTTAATATATAATCTTGCATTAAAAACAAAAACATAATTAAGAGTTTATTTAAACCTGAACATTTTTGTTATAGAATATATGCGTAAAAACGGCCCAATGGGTTTTTGGAGCTTAACTACCCATTCTACTTGTCTACAAACACCCAGACCAATGACAGTAGGACCAATGAAACTGATCGTTGGTTCATAAGCATGAGGATGAGTGTAACAAAATAGCACAAATAATGAAGCGCATGTGCATTTGTGCAGGAATAGGTAGAAAACTTACCAACTACTCAGCCAGTAAGCACATGGTGTAGAAACTGCGGAATTCAGGATGCTGTCCGACTAATATTATGCAGATCAGTGGTCACAAACACGTACGCAGCATCATAAACTACAGCAACATCCCTCTCCAATCTCAGAACAAAAGGCTCGAGTATTTTATCAGGCACTCGAATTTCGACACGCAATGCATCAATTCTGTCAACAAACAATTCTCAAAACACCATGCAAAACGTAAGCATCTCCATTCGGACATCTTCGTCTCACTCACAACTCGCGACGTTTTTTGAATCCCGCACAAAATCAGCTTTATCGGGAAGTTTTAGCAACTGTAAATCCAGAAACAGTCTCGTTCCCCACCCACTTTGACTAAACACGTGGATGGCTGTTTTTTCGAGGTAACCGTGAACATTTCAACCTAAACGTTTACTACGGAGTTGCAAAAGTTGAAACATGATTCACTGATATGAATGCCAATGTGCGCATGAAGTTCAATCCCGTTCCATGTTGTTATTGTATTTTATATTTTGTTCCAATTTATTTCACATTGCACGTTCGCTTTTAAAATAGCCGTTGAAGAAGTGCATGTACATGTCGAATGTGTTATTATAACAACTATTATGAATTTTGAGTGAAGAAATTGTAAATTAAAATATCAATTTCTCACTTCATTTTTTTATTCTGTTAAATTTTGTGCGTAAAAATGTTCTTGTTTGTTGTTAACTTGCGAACTATTTTGCATGTGTAAAGATGCACAAACGCTAGCGGATGTAATCAGTCCGCTTCTCATTTGCATATTTTATTACCGTACATCAATAACATTTAGCGGTTGTGTGTTGTTTGTTATCTTGTTTATATTTTCGTATTTGCTTTAAATGTGACATAATACATAGAATATATGTTGGTGTCTTTTGATATAATGTGATATCAGACTCGTCCGATATGGCGTGTGAAAAGGCTCGACAAGCCTCGCCTTTTCCTACGCCGTATCAGCCTCTTCTGATATCACATGATATCAATTGTCACCAACAATGTTTTCTCTATATACCGATTTCAAAGGCATGGGTATAAAGCTTTCATAACTTCAACTATTCGTGTCCACATGAATATTAACGCTGCAAAACAAAATATGCGGACCAACTGACCTGAAAAGGAATGCAATTTAATTTCACTATCGATCAAAATACAAACAAATCATATTATATTCAAATTCAAAACCGGAGCATCTCTGAAGGAGCCTAATTTATGTTCTCGTAATGACATTTTGATTGGGCACGCACGCGTTCAAGGCAATTTTATATCCTCACAGTGGTAAACAGCACGAACATGCTTAATGGAATGTAATAACTAGGTAGACATATAAAGTCTCTTCAGTGTAATACAATCGTGTTTGAAATATATACTTCAATCTATCTAATAGTTTTAATGGAATAGTTGCAGCAAACAAAACAGGACGCGTATACACGGAACTAAATTCCGAAATAACGTACATTACCCTGGCCGTATAATGTACGTATGGTTCATAAATAGTGTTTGCATATTCAATGGAACTTGTAAGAAATGAGTGGGTGATGGAATTTAACGACTCAAATTAAAAAAAAAAAACAGCATCGATAGTTGGTTCTGCCTAGTGCATTAGTCATGATTTAAAAGCGGTTTAACACATCTAACATTTCTTGCTACTAACGCATTAAAGATACGTATATGGGTACCTATTGAAGTTTAACGTGTGTTTGTTTACACAGTGGCTAAATCGAGCTAATGACTTCATATGTTTTGTGATTATATATCAGTTTCTCAAATTTCACGTAGTATTGTATGACATACCAAGTTAAACTGTTTACTCTTTATATCGTAAAATCTTGTTTTCCCAAAGTAATCATCAACCAATTTATTTCGTTATAGAAAACAAACTGATGATGGAAGACATTTTTGAATATATTTGTTACAGACATGTCTACAATTTTCATTCAGCAGTTTATACTTACTAGAAAACAAATAGTATTTATTATTTAAATATCTTCACGTTTAATACGCTCTAATGAGTAAAGCATCTTTTCATACCTCGTTCAATATTGAAAATCATCTATAGCTAATACATATACTACAAATTGATCAACAAATGTTGTAAAAAAAATGTTAATGTCACTTTACTATCTGCAGAAATTTCGAAATTAAACTGATTGTTTTATAGATAATCAGTTCAGAATTACCTTCAAATGGCGGTTTTAGCTCCTTTACGGAGCTTGATGTTGACAGTTAACTTTCAGCAAGTCAAATTTACATTTCTTATGATAAAAATACATTATGTTTCCAAGAAATACACGCACCTGATCAAAATAAATGTTTGGAAGTTGGGTAATGTGACACGAAACAGATCTGAAGAAGTTAGGTATAAACGATATTTATCAACAAATGATTTCAGAGAAGTGCGTTCTAATACTACAGAAGAGCATATTCACCGTGTCTATACCGTATTGTTTTGTTTTGTAGTTTTACGTAAACAAAAGTTAGTACTTTGAATATTACATTCACATCAACCAAACCTAAAACGTATACATGTATTTGTATACCGGCAAAATGTTCGAAGTATAGGATTGACGCTGAGAAATAACTGTGTATATACTTTTAAGACCACATTTTTCGCCAACCGACCAATCACACTCAAGAAAAAGTGTTGTGTTTTCCACATATTGTAATATTTCTTTTACATACGCTAACATTTCAAAGGATACACGGAGCCATTTTAAATTCATAAATAGGTGTGTTACAAATGTTTAACCATCAAGCTACACTGTAAAATAAATTCTTAACATGGATTTTTTTTTTTAATGTAATGGGCGAATGTGTATGAAACTACTTGTATGGCTTGACAGTCCAATGTATGCCCGTATCAACCAGCGGCATTTTTAGCTTACTTTCATAGATTTTGAAAGTTTGAAAGAAAAATATAGTTTTTATATAGAATTGTAATGTATTGATTTGCTTTATATATTTTATGAGATATTATCATTATTTCTTGTAACTGACAAAACGTATTATATAATGTGCAATACATTTATCAAGATGCATATGTATACGTTATATGCGAAAACAGTGCAGTGCAGTTCAGTTAGAGAAATACCGACCATCTTATATGAAGGATATTTTTAAAAAAGGATGCTTAATAACAATTTACCAATTTATTGACATAATATGTGCAAGACATTTGCATAAGCACTATTTAACTGTAAACTAGTTATTTTATTGATTTATTATAGAAATTCTCTGCATTGAACACAATAATGTGGCGTGTTTATTTAAGTATCCTATTTTATCGGTTAGTTCAATTCGTCTCAAAAGACACGCTCCAGACACTATTAAAGCGATTATTCCATAAAATTAATTGCCGAGGAAGCTACGAGAAATGTGCAACAATTGAAAAGAATTGCTGAACTTTGAATCTGTTTCGAGGCACATTTATCAACTTCTATACATTTGTTTTGGTGAGGTGTGTGTGTTTCTATGAAACAGCATGTGCGTGTTTATTTTATTGGGAAATACATGTTAGATATCTTATTTAAATAAATATTATAACATGTAAATTTTCTTTTACAAAAGGTTCACCTGTACATTTTTTTATATAAAATAAGTTGTATTTTTCACATGAAATCATAGAACACCTCTATCAAAGGTTTCAGCTTTGTCTGGGATACAAATTAATGCAAGATTTAAAATATGTTTTGTTTCGCCTACCATGACATACTATCATATTATTGTATTCAAAGAAGTATAGTTGTATTAGTAAATACATTTAATGATATTTAAACAAATCTGGATGTCTGCGAACGAGTTCGTTTAAAAACAATTTGGAAACTGTTTGTGCTGAGGCAACCTTCAAAATAGCTCTTTTAGAAAAAAGTGCGATTATGTGTGGACTTAAGTACTCAGGGTTAACCATGGCTTGTGTGGCTGTAATATATGATGTTTGGGCAGTAATCCATGTTGACACTGATAACAAGCATGCTTTGGGCATGCTTATGTTTGAAAATGGCTATAGACTTAGTTTATTATCTGATCTATATAAAGTGTTTACTTGTTAGGTATCTTGTTCTTCAGAATACTTACAACTGACATTTTTAAACAACCCAGAATTGTAAAACACATTTGATTTAATTTTGGATATGCAGCTTGAAATGCTTAATTTATTTTCAGTATGTGTGTACTATCTTTGACACAATGCACACGATATGAAATGTCTAATGTATAGGTAAACTAATGTTTGTTTCATAAGTTAAATTAAAAGATGAAGATACTTGAAAATCAACAAAAGCAATGATTTTTGTTCCGTACACTGATTATTTTAAATGTTCAGCTTATGCAGGTTTTCTTGATATCAAACAAGTTTAATGTATTTTTCTTTAAAATGTTAATTTAAAGTGTTTTGTTTTTACTTTTTCTGTATTCAATCATACAAAATGGTATTAAATATAAGCGCTGTTGGAAATATGCGATTTATGTTTATTGATTGTAAAAAGCAAAGTAACAACACACAGTTTTGCTAAATGAGATTTTGTGTTTATATCCAATGCTATTACATTGTTAAATATTACATAGCTGATGTATGCTATTCAAAGGTCGATAGAAAAGTTGCTATTCTTCTTATTCGTGTATACTATTGTTAGAACGGACTTTTTGTAAAAAGTTGTACTCTTGAGAATTTCTACAAAGCGCTCCTCTCTAAATTATTAATTATTGCCCTTTTACGGGAAATTGTTCTATGAAATAATCGAAACACTAACAATTGAGAAACCGTCACGTGTATGTCAATAATGGACAATCAAATGACAGAGTGAAGACCTGACTCATTCTTAAATGTTTTATTGTGATACATGTGTTTTATATTTGTTAAATCGGTTATATGAAAACGTGTTTGGTTTCATTTGTTCATATTTTAAGCTCACAAAAGAGCATCATCATAAAATAAAAAAGCAATGTAATATCATTCAGTATGAATTCTCCTGATGATATGAACATAGGGCAGTGTGCCGGGGCTCTCAGAACACCATTGTTTAAGTATCAAATACAAATATAAGTAGGTGCACGTATGCACGATATTGCTATTGATAGAAAATAAAAGAACATTAATTTTGTTAAACAATTTCATAGAAACGAAAGAATTCGTTTAACCAGTTATACTACAAATTCAAGTCTACATTTTAAGTGTTTGTATGTTTGATAGTAGCTAATACAAATATATAGTTCAAATATAATATGATGAAGTCATATCAATTCGAATAGTACATTTTACATCATAATACCGATGCAAACATACTAAATAATGTCTGATTTCCTAAGATCGCATTTCAATAGCATTTCCGTACCAGTATTGCTTTAATGGAATGGTGAACTTAATTTGAAACATTAATGTTGTCCAAGAGGCTTTTAGTATAAGACAACCACATCTCGCGTGATAGTACTTTGATTATGCAACGGCAAACCTACTGTCTGTAAATCTGAAGCCGTCATGCACTTTATATACTACTTTAAAACGGACAAACAACATCACACTTACATCATATGCTGTTTGTGTACTGCATCAGTGAGTGGCTGGAATTAAAGAAGGGTCTCATACATGCAGTGTCTTGGAATAATGCAACTTTACATCTTTAGTGCAAGTTAACATTGCACATACTGTATAAGACAGGATATGGCGGTCCCTTTCATAAGAAATGAAATGAAAACAATGCAGTACTCCAACTTATAAATAACGTTATAACGTAATCATTGGTCAGAATTGAATGCACAATCCATTACTTACGCGATTTAAGTAACGATGTTGCTTATTCTTGTTAAGAATTATTGACGTATTAAAAAAAATAATACCATGATACTCAACAGGTGTGTTGTTGTGTTGACATTAAAACTTACGACCGTGTTATTTTATATAAATAAATGCATTAACGTTTATAGATGAAACAATGAGGTATTGAAATAAAGACAACATACATGGTGTAAAACGTTAAAAAAGTCGTTATATTGGAACACTTGATTTAGCAAAAGGGAAATGGTTCAGAACAGTTTTTCTAGTAAGCCCATAAACGAAAATATGTGTTCCAAATAAATGGTTACCCATAAACTAAAGCAACAACAATCAACACAAAAACCACAAACGAACAAACCTCTATGTTTGAGAAAATGTACTGTTTTCTTAGTAGTTTGTTTTTAAATTAAAAGTCAATCGGGTTTGAAGTCATGTTAGAACTTGACATAATGTATACTTTTGAAAGTAAAATATCTATGATAATTGTATTTGCGCCTATTGCCGTGTTTGTATTTTAATTATTATTTGACGAAGTCTATACTTAATTGACAATATTGATATACTGGTTCTGTGGTTTTACACAAACTTTGAAAAATAAAATGCAGGTGGCTCAAAACAAAGTTGTACGTTTTTATTCATAACTACCATTGTAGAACATCACTTCGTGTTGCAGATTTTAAGGATCTTTAATTTTTGAATATGGAATATAGATGTAAACAATTGCGACTTAATCATGTATATAAGATTTTTAACAATAAAGCTAATAAAGCTAATGCAAAGGGTGATTATCACATACATCCAGTTGATACTTTTACTTCCAAATATTTTTACCATAAAGCAATAAAAGACTGAAATAACAAAATATACGATGTACACAGTCTAAGAATACGTTCAAAAAACTTGTTCAGAAGCATTTATGACGAGAAATGGAAATAGTTGAGAAACAAGTGTATCTGTATTATAAGCTTTTTTAATCATTTTTTAGATATGTAAACCATATTTTAATACATTTTTAAACTGTTAAACATATTGCAATACATTTGTAAACTGTGTTTGTGCAATCTTAGCAATTTCATCATCATACGCCGTGTTATCGTATTCTACAACAAGAATTATTTTAGTAATACTATAGTATGACATTGTAAGACCGTTGCCACTTTATTCCATCATATATGACGAATTTATGGTATACTTTTGCGTCACTCAAATGTACATGTGACGGCTTTGGACCCCGTTGGAAATAAGTTTTGTACGATTTTTCGTCACAACTTTACGGGAAATCGGTGCACTGATCTATCTATAACTAAATATAATGAAATATTGACCAATACGTGTGATACATTGTGATAGAGTATAAACCATATATATATGTATTATGATCTCTGATGTTAACTTTATGTGATATTTTTTTATTGTTAATTAAGTGTGACTATGGATTGTATTGTTATGGTATTTGCACAAATAAAATTATTATTATTACCGAATACAATCTTCAAGATATGAAGACATTCATAGTGTTTGATGTTGTTGTTTTTTGTGTATGAAATGTATTATCACATCTCATTTGGCATTATAATCTATTTGTTATAAAATCAAAAACAAAACAACACGCCTTTATCATTTTTAAATGTTCATTTTGCAGTTATGAACACGTGTTTTTATAGCTTTTAAAATATTACAAATCTTTCTTATTTTTCTGTAATTGACATACCCTTTGGTACAGTTTGTTATCAGTATACACGCCTAATCTAGAAAGCATAACTATATGTAGTCAGATTCATGTTCAAATAATTCTGCATAGTTCAATGTGTGACAAAACAATACAACAATTTGTGAAGCCAGTTGTTTCCTTTTATACATGCAATATATCGTTTGGTACACATTTTGTTTAACAACCTTCGTGAACCTACGTTCATATTGGTATTTGCGCCAATTACCGGATAGGTTTGGCTCAACGTTTTTTCACGTAATTGCTGTAATTGTTATGTTGTCTTACTTGAGAAAATAACGACAATAGCTATTTATTGCATGTTTACGTACACTCCTGAAAAGGATTGGTATTCTAGTCGCGAGTCCAATTCCACATCTTCAGTATTCTTATGATGCCTTAAGCAAATACAATTACGTTAAATAAATATGAAATTGTAAGTCCATGCACTAATGTCATTTTGATATATTGATATTCGGTAAACGGTATTGAAAATATAATATTATAATATTTAGTTGATACTCACTGCGTAGACAGCTAAACAGCTACGGGGTCTTTTGGTACAGTAGGTAGAGTGCAGAACTGTCAATCCGTGATTCTCGAGCTCAGTTGTAGGTGTGGTTACACTCCTCGGGTAGCGATTGGTTAACATCTAATTGCTATCTAAATCCTCTCTACGTAAAGTAGGTAATGTAAAAGATGTCAGTTACTGACATAAGTTTGTGCTTTTCTTAATGACAATTAAGGATGTCAATCGCGAGTTGGTTTCCTGACCGACCGCATTTGCCCGGTGTTCTGGTGTATTCGGTAAATCAATGCGTTAATCAAACACACAAACACATAAACAAATAAATAAACACATACAGCTAAAGGTTGATATTTGAGTACATGTAAAACAAACCATATCTCGATTGAAATTATTTGTATTTACTTTTTTCTTTTTTTAATTAGAAGCAGATATATTGAACTAAATTTTAAAACAAATGCGTACACTATGTGCAATGCTGTGTAAAAACATTAACTGTAGTCAATTTTTTTCCTTGGTTTGGGTTATTGAATGAATATGACTGTATATTTTCGTTATTGTTTCACAACCTTTTGTGACGGACCAGCAGTCATTTAATGGATATTTTTTGTCACAGTTTAATAATGTAAAAAATAAAAAAATGCATTATAAATAATCTTGAAAATAAGCTTTCATTATCATTCACTTATTTTATATATTCGCTTGTGCACTTAAACAAACCTGTGTCTCAAGAAAATGAACCGCAGAAAAACAATTAATCTTAAACTAATATTGATGCATTTCATTTTTTAGAAGTTTAAAACTGTTACATTTCTGGAAGCATTTCGCATTACCTGACTCGTAATGAAATGTGTATTTGACACGCGATTCAGGTGAAAGTATATCCTAAAATGGGCAAATTAAACAAAAAGGCTTGTTGGAATGTAATAATTATATAGAAATAAAGATTGTCTTCAGCAAAACAAGATCAGTTAAAAAGAAATACTCTCCTATACTAAGATATGTTTGAGCAACCCCTGAATTAATACAATTAACAGTATATATAGACACATAAGACTTATTATTACCTTTTTATATAAGAATTATAAAATGTCCAAACTAGTTAAATTTACGTATAAACTATGAGCGTGTTTAATATCAAAATAATAAGGATGCTGTAAAAAATTGTTGAAATTATTTGTGAACATGTATTTAATCACGCGTTTCTCAGAGCGATGCTCATTTAATTTCTGTTTGCGTCGAAGGTAAGGAAAAAGTCCCGCACGTTCTTTAACTACTGGTAGCTTGATGCATGCAACAACTTCGTACTAAACACGTGATAACTCTAGCCAATGGTGGCTTATTAAAGCCCAACATACATGTACATGTACAATCGTATTGTGTTATTCTTATCACTATCTTTATTACTTTGATTGTATAGCCATCTATGGGACTGTAATGTGTAGATGCTAACAACAATTAAACTATCTTTAGGCACATGTACACAAATATTCTTACGAATATATTGGCACAAACTGTATGGTTATGATTCTCTCTGCTATGTTTTATTAAAGTTATAAACAAGTCGTTTCCAATTAAGTTTGTTCAATATACTTGTTATTCTGGGAACATTTTGGTCTTATAAATAAATGTTGTTTTTAGTTCAATTCCATCGTTCAATATAATCTGGAGTAAACAGATAAAAGTGATATATTTATGAGATGTTTACTGCATTGGTATTTACATCGCATAAACTCACTGTAAATATAACGTAATCACTACACAAAATATCGTTACAAGATTTTAAATATCGAGAAATATCGAGAAATATCGAGAAGTCGAAAAGTCGGCAAATATGAGCGAACGTTGGTATCGTGGATGTGATATATGTAATATCACTATCTGTATGATAAAAATAATGAAAAGCGGTTCCTATTAATAACACAAAAGTTATTTGCAATAAAATTCATGTAAACAAATGCGGGATAAAGATGAACAAAAGTTGAGAAAAGGGATAAATATACATTGACATTATTGCGAAATACAGAATCGTTGTAATGCAAGACATTCTACGTGGGTGTCTATTGTATAGTGTGAACGTCTGGTGTCAATGTAAAGATGAATTTGTGATCTTACGAAAAATGCAATACAAATAAATGACATGATGCTTATAAGAAGATACATCTCGTCTAAACGCAGACACTGACAGTAAACAGGATTACGGCAGTTTACACGCTCTTGCTAATATAAAGGGACACGAACACAATCTATTGACATGGATAGTTGAGAGTGGAGCTGTTGAATCTGCTCAACATTTTATAATGACGTACGATAGCCCCACGTTCAAAAGTCGGTTATCGTCGATGCTGCATCCGTATAATTCGTAATTTGGCCAAATTCAGAGCTTGTGTTCATTCATTCGCGCCTAATGACGGGAAATTTTTCAACGTGTAATTGGCTTGGATAAAGGTCAATAGAAGTGAAATCTGGGTTAGACATCTACGCGAAAAAGCTATCTTCGTACAAGAATAAGGGAAAGACAGAAACACTTTAGGCCGACCCGGTAAGAGTGTCTGACAGGGACGTTGCTGTACTACATATTTAGTGTAAGTTTATGCGCACAAGATATTGGACGCCAGTCAAATCGATCATCGGCTACGTTACGACGTCCACCTTACGTTCTAGTCTCTCTTTCACACCACATATGCGACATTGTTTTTTGCACTGCGTTGCGTCTGCGTCTATGGCGTTCTTATGGCGTTCTGGCATTAACGCCGAAAAAACACAAAGTAGTAATCGTTTTTTTGGCGTCTGCATGCGTTCTCACGGTGATCCGATGGCGTAATTGGCGATCCTACCGCGTTTTGGGTCACGGTTACAACGCGAATTGAATACCAGCCCGGTGTGACGGGGTATTATGGTCTTTATTTAAAAATCGTAAAATGCTTTTTATTGTATGCTTTCCGGTGGTTTATAGAGAAATTACAGTGAATTATAACTGATAATTTACTGTTTAAAACGGTGAAAAATAACATCGAAAATTATCAATAATTGTCACTTTTTCCCTGTGATGTATATGTTCACTCGCTTGCGTATAGAAAATGTTATATTCTTTTTTTTTAATCTCTGACACAAATAACAAGTTTATATTACCATGCTCTTAAATGGTGCATATAAGCTACGGTTGGGAAAATATTACTCTGACGAAGCGAACTTATTGTTGAAATGTAATAGACAATAGAGCGTGTTCTATGTGATCAATGAGTCACTGCTGTAACTACGCACTTCTATTTTGAGTCTCAATTTTGAATGCATGAATTTGTTTAATGGTATAATAAAACACACATACTTCAAAGAAAATACAGTGATGTTATGTATGAATAATAGCTATTGTTAGTAACACTTTATGCATGTCATAAAATATGCATGTGTACAGAATATATAAAATTACTATAGTTTTGTCGTTAACTGCTTGTTATATTCCAAACAAAAAACTGTTTCGTACGAATTGGTTCCGCCACTTCATCAACATCGATTAAACTTGAATGACCTGAACCCAACTATTCTACGCTAACTTGACCATGTATATGTATGCGTTTGTTAAATATTGCAACACTAAAATCTTAATCAAACTGACTGTTAAATGCTGATTCGAAAATCAAAAGCATTCAAGTAATTCGAAAATAAAAAAGTGAAACAGCTTAACCGTTTAGCTGAACAGAGTTGTACATGTTTAGTGTTCCTGAGTTATTTGTATTTGATTTCTAGTATAACAGCACTCAGATCATGAGATAAAAGAGCTCGACTGGTTGGAGTAATGGCCAGATTTATTGGATAAGTACAACTTGTTTACAATACTTCGAAAGAATATAAGAGTTTGCAACTTTGTTAACATAAACGCAACGTGCTATGAAACTATGATATTGTACCAAATAAACAATTAACAAAGTGTATCATATGTACTAAATTAACATCAGCGCTACCAGAGCGGAATATAAGACACGTTCACATACTTACAACATAAATTGCATTTATATTTTACACTTGTAATATCTCGATGATTGCCGCCTCTAGAGTAATTGAATAGAGAGGATACGTTAAGATTAGTCTGGCAAAGGATAGTCGATCGAAGCGTTACAATTAATTACTATTAAAACATATATATTTGAATCGTTCAGTGCTTAGTTCTCGAACTAGTCCAACTAAGCACAATACGTATTCTGCGTATTCAATGACCCTTGTTGAAACGCTTTAGCTAGCCATCGTGAATGATCGGATTTTATTGAGCAAACAAAGCTCAATAACGAAAGAAACAATGCCCGTAATGTTTCTCCCGTGTAATCGATGTAATTCACATATGGTCTATTGTAAAGTTGTGTTTGTTTGAAGTTGTTACAGCAATACAATACTGTTCCTCAGGTCGAATAGAACAACATATTAGTACATGGATAGGAGAGTCTGAATGGACCATTGTTTAGAGATTGATCGGGTCTGAGTCATGCAGTTTAATTTAGCACATCATGTCGTCATCGTATGTTTTGTTTTCAAGAGTCCTAATAAGATTTCGTATCAACTTAAATGTTTAACCGAGTCAATTGTTTGTCACACTTTAAAAGAAAGGGCATAAACCAAGAGGTACTGTAACAATTGCAACATGTACACTTGGAGACATTTCTTACGCAATACTTTTCAAACTTAAATATCTCAGTTATGAGTTAAGATTTTGATACAAAATTGTTAATGTGATCATTTGACTACATTATTTTATTGTATAGTATGTCAGCTCCTGTCATTTGTTAAATTTAAACATAATTTTGAATTGACAACTGGAATGAAATGGCAATAAACTTAGAACAAACATGTCCATGCATGTGATCTCGATGTATGTTCAACGCGGCATCGCAACACATAAGGTTTAGACTACGAACATTAATAAGACAATGGTTCTAGTAAGTACAGTTATATTTACAAAATGTACACATCCTACATAATATTTACTGCATTAGCGAGTGTTTTTCCCTAGATGAACAAATATTACACTCACCACGTGCGTGTGTTATTGCCTACAATTTGTATGGAAATTCGTTAAATCCCATAAGAGAAATAACGACTTCACTAGTAGTGGAAGGAACATTTCGTAGCAATTTATATGCTACATAACAATGCTCGCGAGACCGATCTAGTTATGATATCGTTAATAATTCTGGCGTCGATAACATGTTTACAGAAGACATCAACGCAATCACATAATAGTGCAAGAACACCATTATAGACATAAATTAAATTTTAATGAATCATTGAATGAAAATTTATATCTTATTTAAATGAAACCTGATAATTGTTTTACATTCGTTGGATTCGTTCTGATTTCGTGATGGTGATGTAGAATTCGCAATGAAGTGAGTATTCATGCGTATCCTTACATTTTGCAATTGAAAACATAGGATATGGTGTGTGTACCTTTCGTAAAATATTTATGTGTCGATTTTGAACATTACTATTGTTAATATATATGAACCAGAGTTTAATGTTATCAACTCGATATGCAGAATTGATGAACTATATATGGTTTCCGGCAATGGGCCAAACAACTTAACACAGACGTACTCCGATTGAAACATGTAAACACCGTGTAGCATTATTTGGCATGTACACTTTCCGCGTTGATTAACATGATTTTCGTTTTCGGGAGAAACTATGATTCCTTATACGGTACGGTGGGACATCAAACGCTTTGCCATGTCATTATGATACCGACATAATTTAGGATGTATCAGATGTTATATTTGCTGACATAAGATCAACATTGTTTTTGCAAACAAATGGTAATAATCTTGACAGACTCGTTTCCAGTTCATGACATTTATGAAGGCGAGATATTCATAAACTAATGATTGAACGTTCGATACTTTAATGACTTTAACTGTGAATTCTCACGGATGTATTTGAGGGTTGTTTTTTATGCTGACGAGTTGGTGTTAAATCGAATGGAATAAAAAATTCAGTGTACACATTATCTTTGTATATAAGCATAATTTAAAATTGCGTCCAAAACTAAACGATACTCGTCTAGTGGCTTTATACAGATCTCTTTACATATCTGTATCTATAAAGCGCGATATTTATCATCTAATTTCAGAATCGGCCACAAATCAAGTGATGTTAACGGTTTATTTACTTGGGCTAGCATACTACAAGTACAAGTAAACATCAATAAGTATCGAGGCTTTGCCATTCGAAATATATATATTTCAAAATAAAAAGGTGATGAAGTCATTCATATTTTATAAAACTTTCATGCTCGAGAAAAATGTGTTTATATATAAGAGATCAGCTTAGAAAATAAAAACATGCAGCCAGACACTAATGCGATAGCAAAAGATTATATAAATCTCATGCCGTCTTATGTTTATGATTGTAATCATAAACCCAGCATGATTGCAAATATTCTCGTTTAAACTTGCCTTCAACATTTCGCAGCATATAAAAAAGAAGGCTTTTATTAATAATAAAGTAATTAAAAACCAATAATGCGTTCATGCACAATTTCTCCCTTGGTATATTACATATATCAATTTTTTATAAACTCTCTGCTATCAAAGTGGCTTAACTGAATTAATAATATAAAAAAAACAGTTGCTAAATTCGCACATGGTGGCGTGATATGATTAAACGGAATACAAATGATTTCTATATAAACAGGTGTTTTAATTCGGAACAGAATATCTGAAGCACGTATGTAAACAATACAACATTCTCAACTTCTTAATTGGGGATTAAATAAACGGAAATGGTTTGTAAAAACTGCAGACAAGACTTGCTTTTCGATATGAAACCAATTTCATGAAAAGCGCGTCAATGTTGATTGTTAAATGTATAATTTCCTTGTACCTGATATATTGCAGTTGTAAATAACTCAGTAATACAGTTATATCATATTGAAGTCATACAAATTCTACTATATAAGTACTTGAACTAGCTTAAGTTAAATTCCATACAAAACAAAGATTAGATGTGTGTCAGAACAGTGTTAAGCTAACTACATGTATGTGGTTGTAATATACCATCAACATCATAAATATACGGTAATGTACACTTTTATGATTCCTGTCAAATGAGGAAACATATTAAAGCAACTTGACGACACAAAATACGCTTCTGGAGAGTACCTTTGTAAATGTAATGTCGCTGGACACAAAATTTGCCTTTTCTGACCATACTGAACTTTGAGTGTTGCATTCTTCTAGAAGGAAATATGAATCTCCGTTATTTTATCATCTTATATAATCACAATAGGTTCTACAAGGACCATATTCCATATGATTTTAATTGACACACTATATCAATATGTACCTTCCGTAATTCCAAGACAATCAGTATTTGATATAAATGTATATAAATTCTATAGGTTTAGTACAGCTGACCGTTTCAAAAACTAACTCGAATGTAAAGTTATAGCTTCCAATTTATTTCATTTTAGTTTTATAAACTATTCAGACCAAAACCAATGCGAACTTTGGTAAATAGAGCAACACGCGAAACACACACTGTCGCAAAGTTTGAGAATGCCATGCATTTCTGAATTAAAAATTATAGTGTTCATCTTTCCTTTCACATTCTTAACTTTCTTTTAAATGCTTTTTAAGTCAAACTTAGATGGGAAATATGCTTTACTTTGAGATGTTCACTTACGAATGGTTTTCCTAACCGCTCATTTTACTGAAATGACTTTGTAAGATACACCAAACCTACAAACTACCATAAACATATGACTAAATGGGCCGTCGAGTTATCAATTTGGGTCTAGACAAGTGTTTTATATAACAATTGAAGATGAAATTTGAAGACAACAATTCAACATTCAATATCATATGAATTCGGAAAACGGTTACAAGTAATTACTAGTTAATAGAGCTCCAGAACTTGTATGAGTACACATTTCCAGTGTTCACATTGCAAGTTTATGAATTTGCAACAAATATTTGCATATAAAGTATTTGTGCCCAATCCGGAAATCGTTTCAGCACACGGAGATCTCGGCATCGAAATTGTACTGTTATTGGAAATGGCACTGTTGCAGTTTTAAGATAACCCATGTGACTAATGCAACCACTTAAGTACTTTTCATCTTATTCCTGGTGTTAAAAGTGTATACTACAGTGGGGTTAGGGATTTTGTTCCGGGATTAATCTCTTACGAATCCCTAAAAAAAATGATTCAGCCGATTTTTAGGGATTAAACCGTCTTCACCCCGTTTCATCCGAATTCATCTGCATTACACCTTTTCCATCGGTTTTTAGGGATGAATTGCGATGAATTAATCCCTGTCATAAGCATACCAGTAAACGCTCTTTATCCAAAATGGGGACATCCACCTTGAAGAAAATGCATTTGCGCCTATATCGCAGATTTGTATTCAACATAGTGTTTATCCGTTATTAGTGAAAGCAGAATACATATATGTGTTTTCAGTTTACAGTTCAATAAACAAAATTACACTTATTTGGAAAATTTAATAAAGAAATAGACCAGTTTAGGAATATAGAGAACATTACCGGAACAGTTAAATATCAATTGATCAATTTGCTTTTCAATCGTTAGCTTTTTATATTAATTTCCACTTAATACTGAATTAAGAAACATAAATAAAATTACAGTTTATGGCAAAGGCAGATATGAACTGTTCAATAAAAAAGTGTACCACGGCCTGACTTTTTTCAAAGTGTCTCTACTGAATATCTTCTGAACTATTTCATTTAAATTGAAACTAAATTTAAATGAAGTAGTTCAGCAGATATTCAGTTGAGAAACCTGTACCTGTCTCATTGTGTTAGAGACTTACAAAGAATGTACACCATAATTATGATCGTAAATTCATTGGTATGAACAAGCATCGTATTCAATAATCAAGCAAACCACATAAAATTGAAAATTGAATATTTTTCACTTTAAATTAAATTTCATTTATTTTCATTTATTTTTTTATTAATTTTCATGTATTGACCGTATCGGGTTATTAATATGCGCCCCGCACCGCCTGCCCCCTGCCCCCCGCCTCACCAATATACTAATATTTGTTTTCAACTTACTTGTCAAAACAACGAAGTCTGGTTCTTTTTGGCTCTTTAAAAATACATCTACTGCAATGCATGAGTCGTAATCTGACGTATTTTTTCTAAAGTTTCAATGGGTTAATACTTTCCCATTGATTGCATATATTCCTTTGTATAAAGTATACATGTAAAGAGACATGATGAAATAAACATGTTCTGAAATTAAAATGCTACCGCGTAAAATTGTTAAAAGTAACAAAGACCTATAAAACATTATGTATTATAGGTCTTTGATGGTAATTATTTTCACAATTTACTCGCAATAAGTAATTAATTACCCACCATTTGCATTAACATTTTCATAAGTACGAAGGTTTTGTCCGGTAATTTTAAAATTACTATTGACAACGACATTTTACAAATTACTGCTTTCACTAATGCTCTGAAATATCCGATAAAATGTGGTTTTGATAAACCAATCTTTACAAATTCCTCGACATGTGAAATATTCATAAATAAATGTCAGTGGTTATAATATTAATATTAGACGGAATGCACATTCAGTAATTGTGGAGTTAATACAATTGTCAATCAGATTTTCAAAAATATATAAAACATATTTTTTAAGCACGGTTGGTTAACCCTTTGCATGCTGGGAAATTTGTCGTCTGCTAAAATGTTGTCTGCTAAATTTCTAAAATTAGCATTTTCTTCGATTTTTTTCAAAGAATACTATCAGAATAGCAAACAGTTTGGATCCTGATGAGACGCCACGTTCTGTGGCGTCTCATCTGGATCCAAACTGTTTGCAAAGGCCTTCAAAATCCGGTTCCAGCGCTCAAAGGGTTAAGGANTTCATTGGTATGAACGAGCATCGTATTCAATTATCAAGCAAACCACATAAAATTGAAAATTGAATATTTTTCACTTTAAATTAAATTTCATTTATTTTCATTTAATTTTTAATTAGTTTACATGTATTGACCGTATCGGGTAATTAATATGCGCCCCGCACCGCCTGCCCTCTGCCCCCCGCCTCACCAATATACCAATATTTGTTTTCAACTTACTTGTCAAAACAAAGTAGTCTGGTTCTTTGTGGCTCTTCAAAAATACATCTACTGCAATGCATGAGTCGTAATCTGACGTATTTTTTCTAAAGTTTCAATGGGTTAATACTTTCCCATTGATTGCATATATTCCTTTGTATAAAGTATAAAGGGACATGATGAAATAAACATGTACTGAAATTAAAATGCTACCGCGTAAAATTGTTAATGGTAACACAAATCTATAAAACATTATGTATTATAGGTCTTTGATGGTAATTATTTTCACAATTTACTCGCAATAAGTAATTAATTGCCCACCATTTGAATTTTACTATTGACAACGACATTTTAAACATAACTGCTTTCACTAATGCTCTGAAATATCCGATAAAATGTGGTTTTTATAAACCAATCTTTACAAATTCCTCGACATGTAAAATATTCATAAATAAATGTCAGTGGTTATAATATTAATATTAGACGAAATACACATTCAGTAATTGTGGAGTTAATATAATTGTCAATCAGATTTTCAAAAATATATAATACATATTTTTTTAAACACGGTTGGTTAAGATATTTACAGTGCCTAAATACTCCAGCTTCAAGAAGAATGTCAATCATTTGCTTGGAGTATATGAATACTGCTGCTGATATATTTCCTGGAAATAATAATCCTGGGGAAATGCTCTGGAATGCACAGACTATATAATCGTAACATAAAAATGACATTTAATAAAGAGTATCAACAAGTCGCATACGATATTGATTTTATTAATCCAATATGTCGTTTAAATCAGGTAAACATCAATTGATGATTCGTGAACCAAACTAATTCAGATGTAATGGACTTCACAATTTGTCATTTGGAGTCTTTTGGATTAACCAATAATTAGCAAAAGTGGAATGCTCATTTCTGCGTGTGTTGTTTGATAACGCGAAATTCACGTGTGTGTCTGATGCATGAAGTTATTCATGGTCCAAGAAAAAATAGAACAACCTGGGAAAATGATACCAATGATATATGTTTTTATAACCATTACAGGATTTAGCAAGTGATACAAACGTTAAGTTGCTTGCTGAGATATCGGTACAAAATAATGCCATATATATGCATGAACACATATAAAGCTTCATATATCGGATGTTCTTTTCACTACATGTTGTAATGCGGCATGTTAGGCATTTAAGATTACGTGCTCCCAGTATTTCATACATTCCTCTTGAAGACTATATGTTGTGACACCTTTATCACTACTAAGCCTCTTTTCCTGATTTATCCAATAAAATGTGGAAAGCAAATTGATCATAATTGCATATAGTGACAAAAAAAATTACTACTTTTGAAACCGGTTTTTCGCGTTGGTAATAATAACATGTATGTAATGACACTAAACAGCGATTGTTTGCTACACCCTTGGAGAGGGCACATTATTTCATAATTATAAATAATATTACGTCAACTAGTGGGTGTGTTGTTTAATGAGCACATATTGAACAGTCTGCTTACATTTTTCAGATATCATTGTGTTAATACTTTAATAAACAAATTCCTCAAACGGCAAATTATGAATAATGAATGTCGACCATGATCAACGTTTTGACTGACGAAATGCATGTTAAGGGGTTATTTATACAGTTGTCAATCAGAAGAAGCAGAGCCTTAGATATCTGTTTTAATAAATTCCTCTGTTTTATATATTAGACGTTTGTCAAACATGCCGTCTTCAAGAAGAATGTTCATCTTTTTTCTTTGATAATACGAATTCAAGTTGTGTGTACTTATGCTTACGTTTCCATCTTGGGAACGTCTATGTTTAATGGCATATGTAGCAAACCTTTAGTCATTCTATGACTGTACCAGTCATAGAATGACTATACGTTTGCTTGGTATCGATATAGACTACATATTAAATTTTCCATTTTAAATTAATTATTTATAATAATATAAATATGTTTTGATATTGAATATTTATTATTCCGATTTCATGTGCATGTGAATAGTCATCAAACAATCATAGCGTGTAGCTTGTTTCATGATAAAATATATTTAAATGACTAGCCGCAAGGCCCAATTTTTCGAGAGATTTCTTCAGAAAATGAACTTTGGCAATAATATTCAAATATACTTTGTTGTGTATTCAAAGGCGATATAGAATCTCCATAGACCATACTTAATATACAACATGCAACAGTGTCATCGTTTCAAATTATTAAAGGAAACTCGTGAACAGCAGGGGAAAATAACATGTGGCATACCTTTATTCAAGAAACATATCAGAATGCCATTCATTCTAATAAACACATAACATGAAAATAATGTATATGAGTATTAATTATAAAAAACAAAAAACACTATGATTGCGGAATGTTTTTACATATCATAAGTCAGAGTTTAAAAACGTGTTTTCAAAGTTGTTTGTTTTCCCCCATATATTCTCCCACAGCTAATACAGTGAGTTAAAGAGATCTACATCGTACTAAGCAAGAGCTAATTCCATTGAGGACTGTAGCAAGTTGAACGGGATATCAATCCGATGTAATTGTATCCAATATTCAAATCAGTTATGATTTGCATGGCGTACCAAATGCACTGTTTAAGTGTTTTTAAAAGATAAGGTAATTATGTGGAATAAGATGTTTCCTATACAGTTAATACGCTTATAAGATTCCTTTTTTCAACTTAGTCAATAGAAAAGGTACTATAAGCACATTCTTTTATATTGGAGTATCCTATGATTGAACATGTATTTAGCATTCTATAGAATGCGCACTGTGACAACAAGTTTGTGTAGTTGAATAATGTTATTATCGTTATTTATTGAACTGTTTAAATATAATCTTATATCGCATAACTTTAATATAATTTAAAAAGAATACACCTTTGCGTAGTTAATGAATTAAGGGTGTAAATTATGTCAACAATCATTAAATATTTCAGAATTCTATTTCATGTTATGTGTTGCATCAGCCGTCTAAAAATATAACTGCGAAATCGTATTTAGCTCCACTTGAACACACATCTTCGATAAGACATAAAATGGCGCTTGAATACCGATGTCTGTATGCATATTGCTCACAGGCGTATTATATTTTGAATTTTGAGACGCGAATATAAACAGATGGACACAAACATATTCAAGTATGTGTGTTTAGAAGAACAATTGACACTGATTGTATGAAAACAAAACACTCCAGAAGAGGTGCTCGACTCGCAGCTGTTAAAATGATGTCCTGGTCACAATAATGCATTATGTTTAATATACACAAGTAAATGAATCAAATGTTTGCACGTGCATATTTTATAATTGTATTAACTATAGTTTAATCAAGGATTGTCTAGAATTTACCGGAAAACAATTTTTACATGTCAGGAAGCAACCCAATACGTGTTCATTTTAATATATAAATTTTCATATTAATTTATTGTGTGTTATATCTGTTTTATGATTGAGCGCTTTCAATCGCAAACGGTTTGTTTGGTTGTGATGCGTATGTTAAAAGAACATAAACGTCATTCTGATCTTTCAAACACACGACACTTCATTCATGTGTGTCGTACGTTTTGTGCGTACTGTACCGTTTTGGCAATTGGTTCCTTGCCATAAATAAAGGACCACGAAGGTGTGTATGATAGAAATGCAATACTTCTGCAGCTTCTGGAGCTTCACTGCTTTATAGTCTACATCCCATTCCACATCACCAATGTTGTATAAGTTAAAATAACTACAATGCAGTTTCAGGCACTATCCGTCATCAAATGTCATTTAAGTATCACATTTCTGTTGTGTCTACGAACATGACAGTGTGATATCTAATGCTATACTACAGGGCTTTGTGAAACATCTAATTAGTATGTCCTATGTCTTAAGGCCTAAGACAGGAATTTAAATAATTCTGCTGGGGGCAATGATAAGTAGATTGCATTGCGAAAATTGAGTTTTAACTTGCCTTAATACAAATGCGTTGTGAAAAGAGCAAGAACTGCAAGACACACAACAAATACATTAATGGGGATTGAATGAGAGAATTATGGTATATAAAATGATATATTATACGATCCATATTGCCCCAATAGACGTTGATGATACGTAAACAGCTATTCAATCTAACAGTTATCATGTTTCTTTTAACATATGTGTACATGTTATGCGCGTACAGCTAAGATTGTAATAAATAAGTTGTCTTTTGAAATAAAATGTTTGCTGGTCGTATTACCTACAACTCTAATTACAAATCTAAAATAGCAAATATAGCAAATACTTAACTTCGGTTTTTCCAAATATAGGGATACCATTGTCTTAGGTTTGTTCTTTATTAATTATACATTGATGTTACTATTAAGTTGTACTGTATGTTTGTCTTTAAACCAAAACCGTGTCAATAGATAATGTATTTAACAGAACATTGACAATAAAAAGGACAAAAAAAGACAGACACATATTTTATAAGGGTGTGGTATAAACTTGGAAGGGGGGAGACATATTTTAACTGGTGGACATACAAATGGAATTTCAATCCGTGCTATTCTGCTTTAGCTAAATCTCTAAAGTAAAAGTAAAATATGTTAAAAGCAACATAAGTTTCGTTAATGTCCGAACGTCAACGATTGCTTAAACTTATATAATAACGACATCCTGTATAATATTCAAGCAATGAACACAATGACGAACATACTCCTTTTGGATTAAGACATTTTTATTCAGTCCTTGAGAAATACCAATAATTAGCTGGAAATTGTGTTCACTGAAGCATTGTTGTCGCTATAGTAATGCGATATTTTTATGCAGCATTATGTCTACAATTATGAAGTTATGTATAGTGGTAGAGAGGTTTATCATATTATGTTTAAATACAATGTATGTATGTAATATGTGCATGTTAACTACGAGAAGACATCCGTGATGCATACGTTGGGTGTAAGTTGTGTGTAAACATGTATATTCCACACAAAATCATCGCCAAATTCGGCAGTTTGAATTCAAATGCATAAACGTGAACGTTCGAGGCACATGTCCATCCGCCCATAGCAACCACTTCGTTATAGTGCAATAACATTATATTGTTATTTTAAAGTGTTTAATTTAAAAGAGTATAAAGTCAAGTATGTTATGCTAATATAGTATTGACACAACGTTAACTATCACGTGTAACATTTCTTGGTAATTCAATTTTATTGTAGGTAAAAAAAGTACATGTAAATAGTACGTCAATATTTAAATAACTCCAAATTAGAAATATGTAATATCGGACGTAATTTAATTGTAATGAGCGTAACTTCAGTGATACTTACGCCAATCGTATCGAAAATTAGACTCATTACATACATGTAAAATAGACGTACCAGTCTGTTTCATTATAGCGACTATGGGAAGCAGTTTGATAGCCGAACTATTCACACTCGATCGTAATTCAAATTTCAATCTTTTGGATATCTCAATGCCGATGCATAACACACGGCCAAACCACACGATTATGCGCACATATGTAGTAGGCCCACATTTCATCGAACCATCCTTCCTTCTACAGCTTCGCGGTCGAACGAGAGCCTGAAGCTATTTTTGTGCAATTTATTATCAAATTTATTTAATAAAATAATTTTATTTGCTCATATCTAATAGGCCTACATTACATGAATGACACTATGTCGTGTTTAAGGTAAAATGTCCATATTGGATGACTGTTATTACGTTTGTAAAAGCGTTATGTCATTATGTTATACAGATACATGTTAAAAGCTTCAGTGTGGATACAATATGAAAGAAAATTGGAACAATGTTTGACATCACTAATTTGTGTCCCAAAATTCAATTCTCCAGCTGTGATAAGTGTTGTAGAATATTTATATTTCAAAATAAGTTGTTTTTTCCACAGTTCCACAGTTTCACAGTTTCACTGACATAACAAATGACTATTTCGTAGCATAGTGTTGCGAAAAACATGCTAAGACCCATATATGTTTTAACAATTGTGTCCTAAAGCCTCGTAAACACAGCACTACTTAAATAAGTTTGACAAACATCTCTGAGCAGTATCCAAGTGGGAATAACACTAACCAAATTACTTATCACACATTCCAAATAATATATGATACTGCACGCAATCGTAACCTGCACGACATAATACAGACGTGACGTATATGGTTCCAGTTGTAGTCAACAAATCACGCTTAATATCCCATGTCACAGTGAAGGTTACTGAGCATTTAGGTCTACCGTGTTATTAGAAGGCAGCATATCTGACATATGACGTCAATAAAAGCTTGTCTGACTTATATACTAGAATTACGTTGAAGCTGTTATTGAAAACGTATTATTGTAACGTAATGCCGTTGCTCACATGCACAATAGATAATGTTCATTGTTATGTTGGTCCGGAAATATACAACTATTTCTTAAGGGATTAAATAATCGGTAATTAGGAGACTTGGAGATTCTTTGGAAAAAAACGGTTTTAACGCGAGACGATTGGTTGCTCAAGGAATACTGTCATACTTGGTAACTGCCAACGTCTCTGTGATTGACCGGTATTCAACTCTTTGCAAACTAAATCAGTCATTGTTGTGCAAAATCAAAATAAATGAAGTTTAAGAATTATGGAGGTAACAGAGAAACATTTCCGTTAAGAAATTAGCATTTGTAAATCTTTTACATTCATCTCTAAGTAGTTTGGGAGTAAATAATAAATATGAAAACAATAGCAAAGTGAACATTTAGTTGTTAAACAATTTGATTACATGTTACCAATACAAAAAGAAAATATGATATATATTCGTTTAAAGTCAGTTTACATGGGGTGCGTTGAACTAAAAGAACGGACCGAATGCTGGGCAGTCAATGGTATGTAGTCTTAAGGAAATCAGATTCCAATTACGATATATTTTGCCTTGAAGATCCATTCTATATATCCGTTTTAAGAAAATAAATGGTCATTGTATCGTGTAATGGTTAAAAGCCAAATAGTGCGTAGTATACATTTAGTTTCCATATTTGTGCTCACATACATTTGTGCTTATACTTTTATAAGAAGCAATAGTAAAAGCATACGGACACACTTTCGGTATTCCTTCGGTATTGATTTAAATGTGTAGAGTTTTCTTTTAACTGCGAATATAAAAAAAAGATAGTGTTTGTCGGTAGAATTTACTTGCACATCTGTGCACAATTCATCGTTGTCTATGCATCATTAAACAAGTGTTGTCTAACACAAACATATAACATACAATAGGTGAAAGTGTACAAAGACAACAACCTCGTGAAGGACTATAGTATTGTCATCCAATTACCCACGAGGAGAGCCATTGACTAAATACGTGCGTAGACAAAGTACAAGATTAAACGTGCAATAGTATTGCAAAATGTGGGAAATATTGTGCATACTATTATCAGATTTGCTGTCAAAGCTGAAACACGAATCGATAGGGCAAGAATAAACGCATATACTAGTAGTTAACGCAGCATATTACGAAAAACACATACCAGATTGTCGGATGCTCACACTTAAAAATACAACAATTAATTATGCAATTGTTTCAATCCCATTTATCAAAGTAGGAGATGTGAATAGGCACAGAAACATTGCGCAGTTATTGTGAATGTAAGTGTATTAATTACTTGGATATAAATTATATTATCTTGATCCAATACTTTGGGTTTGCAAACATAGAAGTTAGCGAACTATTTGTATTTTCTTAAATGACGTAACTTAATATGTAAATAAGAATCTTAAAACAAGCAACAGTTATCAGAAGGCTTGTAATAAACGCTCACGTAATATAGGGCAGATGCGTACACATACAGTTATTAAATCTCCACATTGCACAAATGAGTGTCTTTTGTAATACTATCTTTTTAACGAGTTTTGAAGGTGTACAAAATAAACGACTTGAGAACATATTAGATGAAAAGCTGTCATTTTGTCAACCGAGCTTTTTTCAATGTATTCAACAAATGTTCACGCAATTGTATGCAGTTTATCTAAACTTTTGATTAAAGTACTTGACTTTCTTCGTAATATTCCAAAATGCAAACTGGCCTTTTTATTATAAAATATTTATATACATTATTTTATTTATTTTTATTTTTAACTTACATTGAATTATTTTAAAATAATGTAGCGGATGTTGACCAATATGAGACGGTGTCGCACGTAAAAAAAGGTTGTTTCATAACGAACATGTTAATGGACGTTTAAATACAGCACTTATTTAGTCCAACCTCTTGTCATACGTGTGTAATTGAAAAAAAAACACCTTATTATAGTGATACATTTTCTCGTTTTTACTACTCTAGTAACATAAACAGTATTTATAAAAATTACTTTAAATTGTTTAAATAAGACGCAGTTGACTCCACAAGCATAGTATTTTGGTTTATAAATTCAGGTGGAAACAAATCATTATTCTCATAACATGCATTAACATTTAAGTGTCTGCACGTAGGCATCGTTGAAGTTGTTAAGTCGCAAACGTTAGCGCAAAACGTCGTTTCTAAAATAGCGACTAACAAACTAAGCAATGAAAAAAAAATCTTCTCGCAAATAAAGAAACACTAATTACTAATTACAGTGCAATATAAACATATATTTCGGGGGTATGCATGGTTTCTTACAAATGTTGATTACATTTAGTTACACTGGCTCCCTGTAGAGGCCAGGGTGATGTTTAAAGTTTTATTTGTAGTATTTCGAGTAATCAATGGCACAGCTCCAGTTTACTTAAGAGAATTGTTTGTACCTGCAGAGGACAATACAAATTAAGGTCAAACAATGACACAAAATTCAACATCCCTAGAAGACGAACAAAACTTGCTGACAGATCTCTTGCCGTCGTCGGTCCAAAATGGTGGAACAATCTACCTGAGTATCTTAAAACTTGTCAATCTGAAGCCAGTTTTAGATCAAGGCTGAAAACACATCTCTTTGGACAATTTTACAAACAATGAGTGTACTTGTAGGATTAATATGAACTGCATTTTTTACTAACCAAAATAGTAATTGTTTGTTGACTGTTTTAACGTTCTCGAACATAAATGTATATCGTTAATACGTTTTGGTTTTAATGCTGAATATGTAATATTGTGAAGCGCAATAGAATATGTAAATAATTTTTGCGCTATATAAATGCTATGTATTTGTATTTGTATTTGTATTTTACATGTNATTTCATCAGCAATTCATATGCATAACATTATATCCACACATCGTTCATGCAAATGGTGTTTAAATATAACTATTTGCGTTTAAACAATTGTGCTTGTTTTACTTTGGAAATGTTAAGTCAGGTAATGCTTTGATCACATTTTCTATTTCTCAGTATCGAAAAGCATCAGGTTCCAAAAAGTACCTCATTTCTCTTTCCCTTAAACAAATTGCTACTGTGAAAATATTATTGCAACTCCACCATGTTTCATTTTGATATTTTATTGTTCGCTTTGGAATTGGAACAAATGTATTACCTCGAAATTGAAATGTCATTGCGTAGTGTGTTTCTCTCGCAGTTATAATATGATTGGTTTGATTTAAACGTCTGATGTTATATTATGTCATATGAAACTATAAAATGTCTTTTACAAGTTGTTTCAACTTTGAACACTTGTTGTGTTCAGACAGTTTCATCATTGTATAAGATTTGCACTGAAATGACTGTAATACGATAAATAACTGTTCTGTGCCAATTGTATTGCTGTCCAATTATTGACAAGGAGAAGCCGTAGCTATAGTCTGTCTTAAACAAACCGCAATATTGCAAGTGAATCAGTAGCGTTACATGTGAGAGATAGTTTTCATATATACGTATTGCATTCAACGCTCAAACACGCATCCGTATGACAAAGATAACACATGTATTAAATGCATCTCTTTTCGAACCAAATACATGTTTACCAAATGTTCGCAGGTGTTACAGAACATAAAATGAGTTCTTCAATTGAACACATTAAATTCATATTTCCAATTAGTTGTTTTTGCACAAAATAAGAATCGGTGAATAATAAGAAACATGGTTAAATGTTATCAATATTGTATTTATATATACGGGAGATATATATATATATATATCTCAAGCTAGAAGCAGCTAGCATTCAATTTCATTTAACGTTTTAGAAAATGTTGTTCAGATATGGTGTGATGAAGTTATTAAAGCTAAATACAGTTCAAATAAATATCTCATGTATAAATATATTGTCAACGGATTACTTTTATGTTTATGTATATTTAATAACCAAAATACCACAAGCAAACATCATAATTTCATCTGCTATACTCTGTCAACCTTTTTAACGGACTTACGCTAAGTTCAATGAAACTTACATATGTGTTGTACATTTTCATGGCACTGTCATAACGTACACGTGGACATACAGTCTATACAGACAATATATCATTTTATCCGAACGAAAGTGTTAACATCTAAACGTTCTTGCAACACGACGATGACATTTACAATTTGTATATCGATTAAAAGTAACCAAGTTAAGGATTCGCGAAATCAATGAAATCAAATCATTCGCCGATCAAGTAGAACGGTTGTAAATTATTACTAGTTTAATATGCATTATAAAGCTCTTTTTCGGAATTTGCTAATTAACGAGAAAAGACAAACACATGAATTGTACTATATTAGTATATGTTGGATATTAGCAACAAGAGTAACGATGTTTGTTTGTATCACCGGTCAGGGTAAAACATANATTTATATTGACTACCTGCAAATGACAGATGACAGAAAAAGAAAATTATGTTGCATACTTCATTCGTTCGTGTTCTTCTGCTTCATTTTTGTTTGTTTGCTGTTCTCTTGTGACGCTGAATATGTGTAGGACAAAATTTCCGATGGAGAATCTATAACAACGCCGTTTAGGGAGAAGTTCTTAATTTTTACACGTTTCATCAGTTATCCCCCTTGGATTAAAAGGGCCAAATTTTGCACAAGAAATCCAAATAACATCGAAGTTGTATGAAAGCTTGTCCCGTGTTTTCTTTCCAATGACTTTTGCAAAATGAAATTTGAAATAATAATTATATTGTAACATTTCAACACGTAAAGTAAAGAGAAGAAAGGAAGACAGGGAAAGTTAGTAAATTTAACATTTGCATTACATTTTACTTTTTTACATAAGAAGAAGAACTAATAAATTATAACAAAGGAGTATACATATGTCATAAAAATCCATGGATTCATTATAAAAACTGTCACTCAAACGTATCATTTCAATTAATATCATAAATTGAAAAATGCAATTCTAAATGGAAAATGAATTGCATGATATACAATGTCATAAAGCAAAATGCAATTATAAATAGCAACATGGACAATGAATTGCATGAAATGCAATGCCATAAAGCATAATGCGATAACTGGCGGATAAACCCTTCCATAGAGTAGAACATTAACAACAAGAACTAATGTGAACATGCATATTATAAAGCTTTAGTTATAAGTATGTATATCTTTTATCTGTAATATATACACTATAACAACACAACTACTTTGCACATGCATATAATTTTGTAAAGCTTTAGCTATAAGTATGTAAATCTGTTATCTGTAATATCTGTTATATACATATACGTTCGAAATGTTACTTTAGGGCTGAATGGCATTGTATAAAATACATTAATAATGCAGACTTAACACACACAATTGTTGCTAAACAATGTCTATATTATCTATATGAGGGGTGTTACGATTAGTAATGTCATTGTGGGGGATGTCTACAAATATAAGGGACCAGTCTCCTAATTCATCATCTGTGTTAATTGTGGTTTTAAATATTTCCAAATTGTGTTTCATACTATTCACAAGTCCAAAAGGTAAAGGGATTCTGTTTTTCTTCTGACAAGGAAAAATATACCGTTTAATTTCTAGACACACAATGTTAAATAATTTATTTTTGGAGTCGACTTTTTAATTGACTTATTTTGTAACATGCTGACTTTTGAACCGACGTTACGTCAATGCATATTACTTTCTTTTGATCAGGCATATACATATGTTAAAGCTGAGACAGAAAACTCATCAAGATATGACAGAAACACTCGTGATGACGTGCATGTGGGTATCTAGCCAATAACATGTGAATATAATCTTAGATTTTGTATACGCATGTCCGTTAATGTCCTGTGTTATATGGAAACGAGATTGTCTAAATGGAAATAACACATTGAACTACTTCTAAGAAGATAGGCATGCGATAAGAGTGTAATTCTTTTAAACAGCTGTATATATTTGCAATGAATCAAAGAATGCTATTCATTTCAGCGAATACAATATAAACGTCATTGTTCTTGTTTCGACTTTGTTTCAATGATTTCTCTTTGTGTGCCATCAATTTGGACGCGAGAATATATTCTGCTTATGATTATGAGAATTTCAAACAGTTGTGTATATAATTGTTTCTCGGACATAAGAAAGCTGCACACACGTATTTTCATTTATCTCGTACATGCTTAAGCTCGATATTTATTTTTGGCAGTATTCGAATTAATGTTGGCAGGATGACAAATTGCATCGGGTTGCACCGCATAACCTTTTAGTGTTTAAACTGCTGATACTTGTTTTCAATACACAAGTCTGGCAGACAATTAAACATTGCTTCTCCTATTGTATTTGATAGAGGTAATCAAATGCATGTGATATTATACAGTTATTGATTAGTGGATCATTGGATATGATGCAAATATTACATGCTACCGGTATATATTGCATACTATTATATTGCCCACTAGACAAAAAGTGTTTTATAATATGATGGCAGTATTAACAACATGCAAACATGCATCTAACATTATTCATAAAATGTTGTTTTTTTTTTCTGATTTAAATACATGCTAAACTCGAAATGGAACATATTTACGGCGAACGATGCAAAATTAAATTCATACACCAACATTATTGCAACAGGTTTAAATTATGTTAATGGTAACAATTGTTTTAAATAAGAGTCCGCATCAAATAAAGATGTTAACGGACGACTTATGACCCAGTGATCAGGGGGGAAATGTGAAGCGCCTCAGAACGCACATACTGTATGAAAAAGGCGCTATATAAATGTGGTATACAAACAAATAACAATTAAACTAAACGATGTTGGTATTTTTTCGTTGGACGCCATTGTGTACATACACTATTTTTTTAAGAATGTAAATTATATTATTTTTTTTGCATTAGACTATAGCTGTATATAAAATAGTGCTACCTGATTGTAAACATTGGTATTTCTTTGCATATGGTATTTTTTTTAGTATTTAAAACATTTGAAATATCGTAAAACATTGTGCAACAATAATGTTCATGAAATACATGTATACTTATATTGTTGGTTTGTTTTATTAGTATTGAATACATGTGTCACTTACATAATTCTTAACCGAAGTAACGTCAATGTATGTTTCTTTCTTTTGACCAGACACAGACATATGTTTACGCAAGAATAAGTGTAGTATGAAACGTTGTATACGCATGTCCTTTAAGTTGGTGTTTAATAGGAAAACGAGATTGTGTACATGGAAATTACTAACCAAGTCATTCGACTACTTCTGAGAAGATGAACATGCGATTAGAGTTTAATTATTTTATACAGCTGTAAATTTAATCGCAGTATCAAAGTATGCTGTTCATTTATTAAAATACGATCGCTTGAGAAAGAGAATGCATCAACATAAAACAAATCATATTGATTGAATAAAAAGGTCATTGTTCTTGTACCGACTTTGTTGCAATGATTTTCCGTGTTTCTGTATGTGTTACCATGATTAACAATTCACCAATTTGGTGGCCGGTATATATTCCGCATATGATAACGGGAATTTCAAAAAGATGAGTATATACTTTGTTTTCGCATATTTAATGGCTGCAAAAGCGTTTCATCTGATGTTTAAGCTGGAGTTATTTGCAGTTTTCGATCTGATTTTGGCAGGAAAATTGCAACGGTTTGCTCCGCATAACCATTTGGTGATTTAAATGGTTGATAATTGTTTTCGATACAACCGTCTGACAGGAAATTAAACGTAACCCCGCCGATTGTAGTTGATAGATGTATTCCAATGCATGCGATATGAAACAGTTATTGACTACTGTGCCATTGAATAGGATGTAAATATTACATGCTACCGGTGAATATCACATACTATTCTATGGGCCAATAGTCAATTTGTGTTTATTATATTATGAAAGTATTAACAATATACGCATGAAATACACGTAAAGGTCATGCTAATAAAACTATGGTTTATATACATGCGGCGGTATATAACATTATGACAGAATTAAAAAAAAATCGCTAGTGCCGATAAATTACTGTTACGATTTTTGTATCACAGGACAGGACACTGGCGCGTCTGTTGTACAGTTTGGGTTATATTAAGAAGTAATGCTATTTCAGGTGACATCAAAGACAAAGATCGATACAACCGACAGGTACATGTTACGAAAACGATTCAAAGTGCTCTTTTCGTCCAATAGCCAGTCCGTACTGATTTAACGTCGTCATTGTCCGGACGAAAAGACGGTACAATAAGATCTTTATTGATTACAGGAAGCTTCATAAGCGAATACACAAAGATGCGTATGTCATTTCCCGCATTGGCGACACCATTCACTTTCTTTCTTTCCGGTTCCCACTTCTTCACGAAGCTCTACTTGAATATAAGCAAGTGGAGTTGTCGGAAAATGACAAACCACTGCGTTTCAAAATGACAGTTTAGGCTTCTTTGAGTGCAATTGGATGCCCTTCGGTCTTTGCAACACCTCGGCTATCGTCCGACGATTACTGTAGCGTTGCACAGGCGAATTAAGTATCAAAGAATGCATAATATATATCGATGGCATCATTAGATTAAGCCATGAATGTTTAAAGGGAGTTAAAAGACTTACATTCGTCATTCAGTGCCTAAGAGACCATAAGCTTAAGATTAAAACCGGCAAGCCTTAATTCATGAAGCCGGAAGTGGTCTGTCTAGGAAGTTTCTACAAACGGTATCAAATTAACTCAAATGGGAATAATGTGATAACTTAATGGAAAGTACCGATATCTGTTAAAGAGATTCAAATATATCATCACGAAACTTAACACATATTATAATTAAAAAAAAAAACATGACATTATTTGTTTACAAATTCGAAAGTAATTCAAGCTTGTAACTTTTCAAAATTTCAGCATTTATACATTTTAAAACAGCAAATTTACTTTGCAGCTTTAACAAGCTTCATTGTTAAACTTCATGATTATAATGAGGATTGTTGATTGTCAAAACATGTCATTTATATGAATTGAAACGCGTTGCAACACTATCAAAGGGTACGTGTAATGTAATTTCCCATCAACTGTAGTAAATTTCACCTTGTTTAAACAGTTATACCAGTTGTTCTCATTTACAGTTCAAAGAGTGTGTTCATAGCAATAACCAATCACCAGAACAGGAAATTACATTAAAAGTACCCTGACAGAATTACAATTCAAACTTTAACATATATGCGAGAGCAACAACCTCTGCATAGAACTATAATGAAAGTACCAGATACAACATATCTTCGATTATAAGATCTAGACCATTGGTGTACTTTGTATAATACTTCAGTGTATTTAAATACATTAATACAATTGAAACACAAATAACGCCATTTACCGAAATAAAGAAGCCTTGTTTCAATCAATGCCATTTGAATCAACCATAATCTGTACACATTGCAGCTTTGCTAGTGTGTATATGCCAATGTATGCAATATTATATCAAGATCAGATAATTGATTTTAACTATCGAATTCGTGGTGGTGTTTGTTTGGAACACCATTACTGCAAACTCAAACGAACGTCAGATATACCCGACATAACGGTAATAAGGGCGCCGATACGACAATTTTGACATATTTGTATAATGGTGTCGTTCTGGTGTGTGCTTTTGTTTGCGACTTTCGAACCCGCCGACACGCCATAACGATATGGGAGTAATAATGCACTCAACGCATTGAATTGGAAAGAAACATTATACATAATACTCCAAAACGATTCCATACTTCTTATTGCTGGACAAGTTACAGATGATGCAGATCAAATATATACAGTCAAATCTGAGGACAGCGGTCAGTCTAGGGGAATGGCAATAGTGGCGTTGTAGACAGGTGACCACTGTTATCAGGTGACCACTTTTTAGATGGTTGCTAGCCTATACAAAGCTTAATGACATAAAGTATCTGTATTGAATTGTAAAACCAATAATTAAATATTTGTTTCCGTTTCTATTGTCCGCGGTGAATTATCATGGTAGTTTTCACAAAATCCTTGTTGGTGTCTACATATGGTGTCTTCCGGACGTATCGTTATGTCGTGTTTAGAGGTACTCGCACGACAGAACCCAGCCCATGAACTGAACTCGCTGAAACGGGAAATGTAGGTTCTTAACTAAGCTTGTCCTCGTGTTGGCGTCGTTTACATTTGCGTACATGACAGAACACAAAATCAGATGTGAAGCCACAAACAGTTTGTACCCGCAAGAATTTAAAGCAAACTAACAGCTTTGTGCGTTATAACACGATACACTGCTTCTTCTTGAAATTATCTCGAACAACACAAACTCTTGATAATATTTAAATACGTATATTACGATGTTTAAACGTGCGTTTGACTAATCGTGTCTTGGTCCATTCCCGTTTAAACGCAGTAAAGGCAAGTTGTCGACGCGTTTAGACAAATGAACGCTTGTACTTTTCCAAAAGACAGTCGTGTTATAGGAACATTTGAAAAGCAAGAAGGATGAATAGAATGATTGGATCCCGAGATATTTGTTTCCACTTTCTCTTACTGTATCATCTCGCCGTTGGGAACTTTTAACACGCTTTCTGGTTTCAGATGTTAACATGCAAATCAGATCTTGATGAATGAAATGGATGTTGTCCTCTTTCTTTTGAATTAATAAAAATTAATTTCTATAAAAAATCATTTCCTTTATTTGAAGTAGCGAATACATGTTTTTGGTAGATACAGGTTTAAATCTCGTATCGATAATAAGATACAAGCAGACGACAAAAATCCATGCGTGAAATCCATTTCAGTAGTGACGTCACTAATACGGTATATAAACTCGGATCTCCCTGTAAATCGGTCTTTTCCGAAATACCTTTGACTGAAAAACCCCACCCACCCGCCCAAAGAGATTGTTTTTAATTATGTTTAACCTGTTTTGTTATGTTCAAATGTACTTCCGAGATATTTATTACAGAATGGCTGTCAATCTGATGCGAGAAACCACAGCACTCGTTCGGGTAACATTCATTAACAGTACAAGACATTTCGGGAAGACGTCTGTTAAATCGTCGGGTCTCCAACCGTAGATAGCTGCGGCGCCATAGCATGTATACGTCGCCATCGTCCAGAAGAAGGTCAATATCCAGGATGACGCCGGGACACGACTCCGGTGAATAGCAATTATTGGGAACAAAGAATCATTTAGTGTGTTAAAGTGTTTTTGCTACTTAACGTGCCGTGAAAAAGTGATGTGATTTGTGCCTTCTTGAAACGAAATGAATGTGTTTTAATAGGTGTATTGCCGCATAATTGTGTGAGATTTTATAAGTACTCCGCGTTGCATCGTATAGCGGAGTACTTTTGTCCTGACGGACATGAGAACACAAACCAGTTTTGCACGTTTGTTGTGTGTATGGCTATTTATAGAAATAAATAGCGATATAAATCAGTTCTAGCGAAGGCGTCAACGTGGCAACATCAAATTCAAATTCATGTTTTGTATGAGTACATGTTTATATGTATGTTGTATACATATGTTGTTTGATGTTATGAACATGCTCGGATAAAGGCCGTAATTCCGATATTCTGAAGAATGGTCAAAGTGCATTGCTACGTGCCCCACGTTCCTTCTTATGTAGGTTATTCCCACCAGATAAAAGTAAATGGAGGTTTTCGTGGGCGGCTACCATTCTTGTGATGAATATATGGTTAAATATGTAGTTAATGCTTTATCGTGATGCGGTTTATTTTTAAACACAATTTACGGAATATTTAATACATATTTTATCTGAGCATACATTTATGCACACGATCAAAATAAGATAACATGCGCATCAATTATACTTGTTCGTATATAATATAGAAGTTTTGTATTAATGTTCTTGCTTTTTGAAATTCAAGATTGTCTTAAAACTCTGTAAACATGCGGCCACAATGTATGCGTCTCTCGCAAATCGAAAAACTATTGTTTTTACCACACCAGTTTATTCTTAAGATCTAGGACGATCTGACACCATAACTTATATGCCATTATTAATTCATTTTATATGTTTGATACTTCATTCTAATATGTCATTTCGGCGGAAATTATATGTCTTGGAGGTGATCGGAAGAATTAAAAGTTTAAATACATGTATGTAACTAAAAAATGATATACATAAGTCCGGGGGAGGTAAACGTCGCATTGTTTCGTCATCTATTGCTAGTCTGTGTGAATGTGACAGGAATGCTTTCAAAATTATTTTCGGTATAGCATGGATGTTCTAGTACTCGCTCGATGGCACGGCGTGCTTAGGCGTACCTGGAATAGCTTTTGTTTGCTTTTAAAATTAGTGTGGCATTGAAAATATTGAACTATATATTGCACTGGATAATCTACGGTACGGCGTACCGAGAATTTATTTGGCCGGTTGCGGTGGCCTTAACGATTGCACTTGTAAAATATGTTGCACTGGAATATCTACGGTACAGTGTACCGATAATTTATTTGGCCGGTTGCGATGGCCTTAGCGATTGCGCGTGTATAATGATATCTATTTCCGAACCAGCCAGGTGTTCGTTGAAATAGGAATTGCATAAATATATGTGAGCCCGTTGCGGAGCTCTTGCGAAATAGCAAAGCTAAATCAATAGTGCAACTGAGGTTGGGGCTATCTTTAGGGCAGTACTTCCGGTCGCCTCCTCGACATGCCTCAGTTGTAGTGCAAGTCTATAGCTGAGGTTTTAGTGCTAGTCTGGTGTAAGAATATTCCGCCATTTGGCCAATACATTCCATGTATCTTTTTGTATTGTTCATTTCATATATTTTGTATTGTTGAACGATAGAATATCAAAATGTGTTAATGTAATGTAGCACATTACACAAGTATAATAAAGATGTTACTGACACAGTTGGCTTTTGTTGTAATTATTCAGCAGTTCTTGCTCTTGTTAATAAATATGCGTAAAACAAGTGGATGTCTACAAAGGATCAGGGATCCATTTGATAAGTAGACTAATGTATCGAACGCTCATGACATAGACAAACGCTAAACGATGGTTACACTTTGTGATCCGAATAACGCTAACCAGATGAATGAATCGAATATTGGTTAACACATGGGGTACTGAGCTGCTTTCTGAACTAATTTCCTTTCTGTGTATTGATCTCCTTGCTTCATTCATACGTGAATTGATGAATACCAATTTCTCTGAATATTTTACTTATTAATCACACGGTGTTGACATTGGAGAGAATGCAACTATTGCTTTGTCTTTGTATACAATATGAAAACGCAGAACAATTCCAAATTTACGCATGTCTTAAACAGATACTCCGACTTAAGAAAGTGGTTTTCATGTCAAAAATGTAAATTGACGTGCTTATGAAGACTTTCTGTTCTCCGAGAACAAAAGTTACGCTTCTGTTGGTTGGGAAACAAACATAAACTCCAACACAAATCCTGAGGCTATGCAACTGTTGATTGTCCAGATACACAAAAGCTCAATAACCGCAATATTCACTGAAGACAAAGGTAGACCATACAAAGCATATTTTTATATATGTTGTTTCGTTTTGTGCCGTACTGTACCGTTTTGGCAATTGGTCCCTTGCCATAAATAAAGGACCACAGAGGTGTGTATGATAAAACTGCCATACTGCTGCAGCTTCTGGAGTTTCACTTCTTCATATTGTAAAGTGTCTCTGTGATAATGAAATTTAAATATTGTCATCTTCCTCACTCATATGTTGCATGTCTATACAACACAATGAACTAAATGACAATGTTAGTGTACACAAACTTAACATATAAGTGCATGGTATTCAATAAGAGATGATTGCTCCCTGATTGCGTAGAATAAGCATTTGCACTTGTATATTAAGTTGAACATAAAAAGCCAAACAGGCTGACGAGAACAGCAAGGAGGTCATCAACACACAATTGTTATCCATTTCGCCGCCCAAACCAGTAAGTCAGCACGCGTCTGTTTGATTACTTGTATTCATTTCCTTAGAACAAAGCACACTGATTAGGCCATTCAGTCGAGTTTCGCTAGGACATGAATTTCGCATTATATGAACATTAACACACATTAGAAAGCTCAACTTGTTTCTAAATTAAGCCATTAAATCGATTACACTTCGCCATAACACATGAAAGCAAATGAAGTGATTATCTAAATATTTTCACTGGTTATATTTGTACTTAGGGGAATTTTACATATAATGTTTGAAATGGTCTTACATAATTAAAAAAGCAAGACAAATAGCGTGTTGTTTGTGAAATGCGTTAGAAAACTATTAATTATTTTCATGATTTACATTAAACATGTTCTATAAACAAAATAATAATTTAAGCAGCATTCTTTATCATAAGTGTTGTGTCGCTTTTTGAATATGTCTTCATTCTTTTTTGGATTCGATGAAACTGTTTTGAAAGTGGTTCATTTGCTCAACTGTGAAAAAGCAAGCATATACAGTCATACAAAAAACATTGAGTTCAAAACATTAAATCGGTGATGAATAAAATACGATTTTTCAGGTTCAAATGAAGCTCTACCCGTCAACAAACCAAATGATTCAACCGTGGACCAATTAAATGTTGCGATTACCGGTTCGCATCGACGTCATGGTGATGGTAAATATCGATATTGTGTGCAAACAGTACTCTGTCTACTGACCTCATTTTGCCATTATTATAACATTCTTGACTGGCGGGAGAACCAGTTAAATATTTTTTAACATTTTTGTATGTTTTTGCTTATTTGAAATGCGTTTTATGTCAAATATTTGCGTCGTAATCTACAACATTGCCACTGATAACAAAATACTACGTGTAAACAACATAGTTTGCCATATGTATGGTATTATGATATTTATGTTCCTAAATTTAGCACCTATGCTACTCTTTACATGCCAATATCATAGCTAAGTGACTTCTCACCACTTCGTAGATGGCATGTATTGTACATGCGCTTGTAAAACAAAGCCTGTCAGAACACACATGTTTGTGGTATCAATCAAAGTATCCGTACGGTGTATTTGTTTCTTATAAAAGTTATGTATGGTTCGCTTAACACGATGCAGTCGAAATAAAGCCATCTGTTTGATAGGCGAAATGAACATGTTTTAGGGATATATTAGGATTTATAGGAACAAGCGATTCAAAAAGATGAGCATATCCTTCCCACGCGGCCTTTTTGGTTGTTGGGGGTAATTTTGTGTTCAAATCAGTTTTATCGGTAGCAAAGAAACATAATGAGTCATTGGTAGTTTTATTTTGACTTTGGTAAGATAAGTTAACATGAAAAGTTACCTTCGTGTAGAACCGTTAACACACTGTATGAGAAACTTACACAGGATTGGTAAGCGAAAGAAACACCTTTGAATGAGCTTAATTTGCCTTGAACACATTTGTTTGTTAAATAATTATTAAGTGAATGTAGCTCATCGATTATGTCTAAAAAATAAATACTCAAGACTGATATGCTGACACACAAAAATTACCGAAATAAGATCTGCAAAACATCGGATATGTCCGTGTTCAATGCACTCATTAATGTTACTGAATACATTGTATAATACTTTTTTATTAGTTTCATATTTTCTCAGCTCACATCTGGTACTGACATTGTTATTTCCGGCAAAACAAACAAAGTCATCACCATGGAAAATGTCATTATCAGCTTGACAACCTCAGGTTTATTACATATGTGTCGTGTTTTGTGAAAACTGGGCCTAATGCTTGTGCGTAAATTGTCATCACAGATTTACCTGTGCAGTCCGCACAGGCTGATCAGGGACGACAATTTCCGATTTATGGAATTTTTTGTTTAAATTATGTCTCTTTTAAGCGAAAATCCAGTTAAGGCGGAAAGTGTCGTCCCTGATTAGCCTGTGCGGACTGCACAGGCTAATCTGGGACGACACTTTACGCACATGCATAATGCCCTGTTTTCGCAGAACACGACAAACATATAATGGGTCATTTGAGTCCAGATGACTGCTATTTAAACCACCTTTCAAGATTCGCCGTTGCTCCACAGTGTTTTGATACGACACATTTATGGTTCTATAACAAATACGTGGAAACGTTTCGGTATCGGCTTAAAATGTTTCGTGTTGAATTACATAAAAGAAAATAGCATTTTATAAAAGACACCATTGCACGGTACTTGAACTATTTGTTTTAACATTACTCTTCATATTCCTGTTTTGGTTCCCGATTGAGAAATAACATGTTGATATTAAAAATGTATTAACTCGCTCTAAAAAAGATCCAACTCCTTAGGAAAACAAATTTGGACTCATCATAACACTTTGTAACCATAAAGTTATAAAAATAAAAAAGTACGTATGTTATATGCGATTATCTTTAAATTACTGAATGTTATGCAATTCGAAAATAGTTAAACATGATTGTACTACATTCACGTTGAAATGCAAATTATCGGATGCGAATGTACGGCAGATAATAATTTAGTTTTTTTCGGATGTAATCAACATGTAACTTATGTACAAAATGCTTTTTAAATTGCTCGCATTATGTATTAATGTCCCAATGGCACTGTCATTATATTATATGACGTACACGTTACTTGGACATTTCGTCATGTCTTATCAAACACCTGAATTAATCATGATTCAATATTACGACTATTCACATTGTGATGCACATAACTTTAAATATGTACGTTAAACATTATGGTATAATATGAATACACTTAGTTGTATAATGCTATGTGGAGATTTTACTTACTGCCAATATCAGTGCGTTGTAACATATTCATTGTTCATTATGTACGCTGTCTTGTACTTATCAAGTGCGTTTGTCTGTTAATTGTGTGTCTTTTTGATTGCAACACTATTTAATATGTACTTTCGCTTTTTAGAACAGAGAATATCTAGTCACAGTCACTAAGTCATTAATTCTATTTCTTTCATGCATGAAAGAAGTTGAATATTTTCCTATTATTATCAGAGCGCATGTTTTAATGAACTTGGTTATTCCGTTTTTGGCGTTTATATTTTCTTGTACTTATTTAGAACGTTAACGGAGACTTAAATTAGATACGCTCATTTTGAAAAACAGATCATGCAGAAATCCACACTGCATCGTTACTCAAAATTATTAAATAAAATGTATTTCTGTGTAGATTTGTTCTTTATGTTGTTATAAAGATAAGTGTTCGCCCATGTATGACAATATTACAAAAATGAATATTATGAGAAGTGACACGTAAGTTCAAGCTGTACAACATAGGACACAATTAACCGAGCAGGCTGATTTGATTATGTATGTACGTTACTCCTATAAGCAAAATCCATTTCGAGTTTTTGAATAGTACATTATATGAAATAGATTGGTAACAGATCCGCGAAGGGACTAGAAACGAGTTCGAACTCAGACATGTCCTTCAACGTCATCATGTTGATGTCATGACACATACGCCAGCAGAACTTAGCAAATAATATCAATAAACATGAAATCGAACAAATACATTTTATAGAAGACTGTGTTGATGTGCGTTTTATTTAACAGATGTGCATTATTGATGTAGCAAAGTGGCGAATCATAATATTACACAGGTTACAATTGGCCACTGGGGCACAAGCGTTGAATGGAATAAACATTGAAAACATCGTATTGCATCAATTGTAATTTGAACATTAATAAGGTAACATGTAGCATGAACAGAATTTGTTTTGTACTGATATAGTTACGCACGTATATCACATTTGCTTTTCAAGTACGAATCAAGCAAATATGTTTACGTCCTCAAGTCTCATATATACCTTAACAAAAATTAATATTTTATAGTACTGGAATAAATGTCAAGTCTAGAGTGAACGGAGGATCGGATGGTACTTGCTTAAAACGGCTACTCGATCAGTGCAATTAAACACTCGTTCCCACGTATAGAATTGTACTACAAGTTAACTGATTGTCTTGTTTTAGTATCTAATTTTACAGTAAAGTGCAGCCACACGGCATATACAATTTTGGCGCATTTACAATAGCACGCACGCATTTTTCAAACCGCAGGGCTGTTCATTATCATCAAGCATGTAACATTGACAATAAAATAGTGTTAATGACGAGATTATCAGCTAATTAATCTGTTTCCTTTTGTGTTTCAAGCACTATAGTCGCGGTAAAAATTAAGTGCATCGCAATTGATTTTTGTCAAAGCAATCTGCGGAATATATGCTGTTTCGCTGTGAAGCAACATTTTATTGCAACGTTCGTTATCGGTGTATACTAATAGTTAGTGCATGAGTGGTCGAAGAAACCATATTTTTAGCATAAAGATAAAATAACACTTTAGATGTGTAACAAGAAAAAAGACTACATTGTTCACGGAATGGCCATACTGGTATAACCTTTAGTGTGCGACCAGCGGTTTAATTTGCTGCAACCATTACCATCCAGGTCTACTTTTTTTGTAAAATATTAGTTTTGACCCCAGCTTTATTCTACTATGTGTATACGTTGTTTCGTTTTGTGCCGTACTGTACCCTTTTAGCAATTGGTTCCTTGCCATAAATAAAGGCCACAAAGGTGTGTATGATAGAATTGCAATACTGCTGCAGTTTCTGGAGTTTCACTTCTTTATATTTAATCCATTTTTAACATTTTGTTTTAATGCCCGATTTCAGCAACGCCTTTTAAGACAAAATTGGTAACGCATTGACGTCGCGAGTTGACAGTTACTTGTATCTGGCGGACCAATATGATCATATGGGCCGATTGTTCATATCTGGAAATAATTGGATCGCGCGACTTCATTGGAACAAAATTGCGTGCACATTCAGTCGTAGTCACCATGCTCATGTAAGCTACACATCAACGAAAGAATCAACACTAATAATACTTAAACGTCCTACACAATTGGGGTCATTACAGTTTTTATTTCAACCGAAACTGAACTAAAAATTAGATTGATGCCACAAGCTGAGCTTTAACAGGAGTCACCAAACTAAAACAAAAGCACACTTACCTCAACTAAAACTTAAATCGAATGCTTATAACAATAAAATGACAACGACAAACACTTCCATTTTCTGTTCTTCCATCTCTTTATGTATTTTAAAGAAGCACACTATTGTATGGGATTCTTTTGTTATAGAATGTTAACCATTATTACTAAAACACGATTTATGAAATGGAATAACTCGGACCGATTTATGACATTCCTATCGAAATCTTAAATTGTGCATGACAAACAATCCGAAAAACGCATTGAATTCGTTCGATGCTTTAACAAATATTCTACTGTCTAATTAACAAACACGCCCGAATTGTTGTCAAAAAAATTCCAGAGGGTCTAGCGTAAGCTGGTGTACTTCGTCACAGAAATTACTTCACACGAGATACATTATAAATTGCGTAATCAATCGAATTAATATATAAGTACGTTAGACTGCTTCGGTATTAACTGTTAGTGAAGGAACACAAAGGCATGATATATTATTATTATTATTTACCATNGCGTCATAAATAAACTGTAGAGTCATGAAGATTCGCCGAAATAAATAGTACTTAACAACCGAGTCTACTTCATTGTAAACTTATTTTCATCAACACGTTTTGTATTCTAGGAATTTTCATTCGCTATTATTTTACGTGCTTTGACCGATTTCAATTTTCAAAACCGACGCATAGCACATCCGTCAACAGTTCTAATGAAAATAAATGCAGTTGATTTCGTTGACAACTATTTCGTTTAAAAAAAAATGCATTTAACACAGTTCTTGTTGGAAACAATAAATATAACGATTTAAATTCAGTATTTTTGTTAATATGTGTTTACTAGGCCTTTTCAAACTACAATACCATCGTGAGTTTCTTTGGATATATATCTTTTAAAAGGTCCTTATTGTAATAAAACGTCGAATTTGTACGATGCGTCGAAAGAAGGTGTTTTTTCATTGCAGTATACAACAACTTAAACACACCACAGATCACATATAATGTGCTCTGTGCAGAGATAACCTATGCAAGCCTACACAAACCTACGCAAACACTTACTTTAATTAAGTGCGCATTAACGAACATAAGCGAAATAATTTAAAGTGTCACATGTACTTTCATGAAAGCTGAGACGATCGTAAGCGTCTTATTAGGCTCTAGACATTTCCAGTTTAAGGGCTGCACTAGAATGAGGTATAATTCTAATGTAAATGTACCCAGTGGCATTTACTGTTATATTGCTGCAAGAGTGCAATAACGATGTCTAGATGTTATGTTCTTTCACGAATCGATCATAATGAACCATGTTTATACAATTTTGTCGGATATTGCTTTCAAATCAGTCACTTTACATAATGTAACACCATTATTGCACAACGCACTGTGCCTGCTTATTAGTATTGTTAATGGACATCGTGAAGTGAGGCGTCAATTTCAGACTCTTGACACAACGAACAGGGCCCATTTCTTGACAAATATAAGTTAAACTACTTGCACCAATATATGTAAATGAAACCATTGCTGTTCGTATTGCTCCAGACGTAAACAACTCTATTTGTGAGAAATTGAACATTTACCCAGATTTCACAGCTTGAATCAAAGTCAAGAGCATATATAATGCGTGCATCATCGCGCTTATCGGAATATCGAAATCCTAAATGAACTTCGGACTTATTGTTTACAACACTTTATTTAGCGTAACTGTTTTTGTGACGTTTTATATATTTCTTATTGATTAAACATATCAGTAATATGTTATCAATTTAAAATATGTATTGGCGGATTTAAAACACACAGATTGGTTATTTCATATCTCGGAGAGCTGAAATTAAATTAATATTATATTATGGTTCGACAATTAGTATTAGTATGTATACCTTCAGACAGCATTTACATTTAAATAAGCTCTGCGTTGCATGTCGTTTGATGTTGCTGCGTTTTTTTTCATTACGGTTATTCATTATAAGTATTGTAGATGTGTTATTACTCCACTAGTAATTTAATATACGCTTTTCATTGTCTATGATTTTCGCGTTTTTATATGCACGATTATTATTCCATGGTTTCTCTATTTCTATATAAGGTATTGCGCTGTTGACTATTAAAGGATTCCTTGTAACAAGTAAAAGTAAAAGTTTCAAACTCATGCTTTCGAAAGTGTTCATAATTGAACTATTGTATTTTGTGTATTATTTATATAAGAGTGTGAATTCAAGCTATATTACACTTTCACGAACCAAAAACATAAATACCACCATAACACCAAAAAAGTTGATCTCATCAGGAGTTTTGTGTCTGCGAAATAGTTCAATCATTTACGATCCTATCCTAATATTACTAAACATGTAATAACTTATCTCATAAGTTGAATTGGTAGGTCTAGGTTTCACAGAAGGCTTAGCAACATAAGTAATACAAATATTACAAACTATTCCCCGTTATTTGTTTTGATCTGGTTTATACTCATAATGTTACAAGAAACTGCATGCTGTGACATTCACGTTTTGCAGATTGTAATGCTCTTGCAAATACATGTACGATTACTTAAAAAAAACACAAGGAATAAACAAGCATTAATAACTAAATTAGTGTAGCTAGCAATTGCAAATTATAGTTAGATATCCTTTTTATCCAAACTGTTATTCCGAATCAAGCGTCGGCGGAGTTTACTTGAAATGTTTGTGTAATTACAATGTGTGTTTAATTGTAAAATGTTCATTCCAAGTGTTACTGTTTCATGATACTATGTTCACTAAGGGTTCAAAGGAGTAAGTTATATGTTCCTTTTATGTTTGATTTGTTTTGGGACCATATTCGAAGTGTTATCTTGTACAGAGGGTGCACACAGTTTTGTATAATTATATGACAGCTTGAAAATTCCGCGTGGTCAGCGATAAATCAATTAGATTATACGATATACGAGGCGCAGGAGTCCTAGATAGCTCTTAGAATATCATGGCGTAGGATATATACAGATGAACGCTCGTAATGAACGCCAGCCTTCCGTGTGTGCACTCCTTTAGCCATTTATATTCAATAATATAACATGTTTTGAATTTGGAAATCATTATAGACAGGATCATCATCTAAGGTCGCCGTCTGTTATCATTGTAGGTCTATAAAGGATACAGGCGACAGCGACGCCCACTTAAATATAGTTGCCATTTCTATTGCACTGAATTAAAAGATGAGTCTTAGATATACTTTAAGGTAGTACAACTGTAATGGGCAATATTGCCAAAGCCATTTAAAGTATTAATATCATAAACTTCATACCATATATGGCCTAATTACAAATTTTTAGGGTGGCTTTCCATGCAAAAAAAAAATGCGATTTTTTTCTGTATGATGACCAATAATTTGAATTTTCTTCCATCTTAAATTACCGCTGGGGATAAATAAATTCAATAAACTCATATGTTTTAGATTTTGTTTTAACAATTTTGGTATATTAAGTACAGTATATGATAGTGAATGATAAAATAATATAATACAAGACAATTGAGGGATAACAATAATTAAAAAAATCTGATTTATTATGTAAGGTCCTTCAAAACAATAAATCGACCCGTGTATGCAAAAACGACCCATACATATTATGCAGTACCCTATGTGTTACTGTTATTTAAAAATAAATAAAGAAATGCCCAAAATCTGACTTATGAAATGACTTAAAAAGTACTGAAGGATCTAAAATAAAATGTTCTATTGGAATTTTCTTTCATATCGTACATTAAAGTACTTACATATTTTTGGAACAACTTCATCTTATATGTTTTTAGAATAAGTGACCCTAGACAAGAATTCAGCATTTCTTTAAATAAAAACATCACGTATTGCATCCTCTCCAACCAGATTATTAAGAATTTTCAGATGCATCAGTTTTAGCCCTGACCAAGCAATATTTTCAGCCGAAGAAGGCTTTAATTACATCACATGAAATTAGTGGGCTCAATTTTGGGTAGTTCTTGGATATAATATTCTGAATATTGATAAAGAATCGATCAACGCACAGTCATAAAACGTATCAATTGTGTCATTTTTTACCAAGATCGAAACTTAAATTGGATAATATAAACAATGACCATTATGAGCAACTAAATTTTGAAACTTTTCAATCCAATGAATCATTATTTTGACAGTTACTTGTATTGACACTAGCTGCACAACTTGTCCATTGACTGTCATTGTCCCATCAGTCATTGAAAAGACTGTAACTTGTGAAGACTCTTGACTTTTTGGAACTTTTGGTGTGACATACGTTGCCAACTGACTACCAGACTGGACTTCCACCGCTGCAATCTGAGTCACCTGCGATAGTACCCTTCCCTTCAACTGGAAACATATTTTACATTGCAATCTCGTAAAATATTGCTATATGCAATATCACATTTAGAATGCAACTTAACATTATATAATATATGTGGGAATTGTATTAGGTTCATAATCACACTGCTGATCTACCGGCAATTAAATTGGTTTATTGAAAAACAAAAATCATAGAGGCAACTGTTTGATATCTATACCTGTCCAGTTATTAGTTCTACATAATTATAAAAAGTACAATTATTGTTAGTTTCATAACATACTGAGTCCAGTAGTTTCTAGGTCAAATGTAATAATGGTCGGTTTCCCTGGCAAGATAAATGGTTTGAAGATTACCTTAGGTATCATATCTTGTATTTGCTGATTTTGCTCTGTGTCAGGGCTGTCTTCATGCGCCATACCTGTGCAATAAACAGATGACAAGTAAGAATTAGAACAAAATGTTTGTGGAATACACGTTTCTATTGTATCAATAATACAGTAAACTAATTCCAATCACCATGTTCATTGAAATGAAAATGGATGCATTTTGAAATCAGTATAAACAAGTAATAAAATAATGACGATTCCATTCAATGGTAACAAAAAAGCGCAACTTTACTTAGCTATTTTGATGCCCTGAAGTATTTAGTTCATTTTAAATATAAACATCCATGTTCTTGTCAATATTACAACAATACAATAATCTGTAAGGTCAAGGTGATGTTATGGATATGGTGTCCGCCTAGCAATTGGGAGGTTGTGGGTTGGATCCCCAATCAGTGAACGTTCTAATTAGACACCAACTTGTTCCCAAGAAACGGACTCAAGTGTCTTAATAAGCCTAAGGATTCAGATGCAATGAAGTTAAAATAAAAAGGTTTTCAACTCATCCTTACCAGACTTGTACATATCTCCCTCAAGTGCCTTGTTTGCACCCTGATTTGTAGAGCGCTCTTGTCTCAGCACCAGTTGTCAACCTTTGGTTGAAAGTAAGCTACCCATCTGTAGCTTGTCAAGGCGATGCTTTATACATTTCTTAGCATTCTTGACTGTGTGTGCCCCAGGGGAAAACCCCATCTTTGAATCACTCTGTTTGGAACAATGACATTCAATTTACATACTGCACAGATAACACCTCTTAGACAACATTACTTATGTGTGTATTTTTTTATTTGTTATAGAGCACATTAAAAATAATATTACATGTAATTTAGCTATTTAACTCGAGAAATTTATTTTAAACTGGAGAAACTCGATGAAGACGCTGTGCTATCAAGATTTAGTTAGTTCTCAGAATATGTATGATCAGAAAGTATTTTTTCTTATTTGACACTCGTTTTTTTACTTGTTAAACGTCATTGTTTGGTTTCGATTCACGATGATGTTGATTTTATGATGTCGCGAAAATATATTACTTCCGGTTAATAATTTACAAATGTTTGTATCAAAGACATATTTTGACGTCGTAATAAATTGAAATATGCATATCAGCGATACAATCTATTATGGAATTATATAAAATATGTTTTAATGTAAAAATAGTACTTTGTAAATAATAAACCGAGCAAACCGAACAAAACGGACATCTCACGACTTGAGTTACGGTATTTACCGACATCAGCCGATGTCAACCGATCTTCAAAAAAAAACGCGGGAAATGATTACAGTTGTACTACCTTAACATCATAATTGAATATCTTTAAAAAAAATCCAATGAACAATGCAAAAACCACACAATCCGCATAATTCCTCTATTATCATGTTCCATTATACGTGAACGACATCGCGCTGAATTGAATCTGCACGGCAGCGGGGGGATTCAACACGCCAACATGAAATAACGACAAATATACCCGACAAAACGATTAAAAGAGCGCCGAAACGAAAACTTTGCCCAGTGGGTCGTTCTGGCGTGTTATTGTGTTGGCGACATAATTGTATGGCTGTTAGTAAACAACACACGCATTGAATTTGAAAGAAAGAATATACTGCAAAACGAGTGCATACCTCTCATTTCCGGAACAATATAAAGAAGTGAAACTCCAGTTGCTCCAGCAGTATTGTATTCCTTTTTTACCCACGTTCGTGGTCCTTTATTTATGGCAAGTGACCAATTGCCAAACCACTACTGCACACTACGAAACAACATATTCACATTGTAGAGTAAAGCTGGGGTTAGCGCCTTGGAACGGTCAATGCTTAGCACTGTGGGTTTAAACCGGTTTTTGATCGCTCAACCACACATTTGGCCTATCAATATTCATGATACATATAAGTGTGAATACAATTTAACCTCATAGAAATGCAGCTCAAATTAAACATTAATAAACCGGAATTTAAACGCATTCAATTAAATTACCATTGAATTACTCAATGGAAGGAAGGAGACCAGAGAAACAGAGTTACAAATTTTTTAGGCACGATGAAATGAAAAAACAAACAAGTAGTAACTACATTCCTTCTTTTTACAAAAAAGATTTAAAAATAAAGCATTATATAGATAATATTTACGATCATCGGAATAAGTTAAAATATAAGCAACATAAAGTATAGACATTGCAAAATTTTAACATTAACGCAGAGGGGAACAGTTTTAATACATTTTTACAAGTATCATGCAATATAATTATACAGCTTTTGACTATGATCTGATATTCATAGTTAGGAATAAAACACAAACTTGTTTACTATATGTGTCCAAATATAAAATATATTTAAAATGACATATAAATATCCGGTTATTTAATCCATTTGTAAATGATGGTTTTGACCATATTGTTCAAAGAGTGCATCGTTACCATTAAATCATCGCTACTTACTATATTTTCATATTGTTTATAAATGAAGTTTCGCCTTTTACATGTATTTGCTTTGCCTTCTACCTTATGTTGGATATACTTACTGAATATACACACATCGTTTGTATTCTTATATACATATTTAATGGTTCGAACAACAGTTGGAATAGCTGCTTATAGTGTCACTTAGTTTGCTATTGTGGCATTTACCGAAATAACATAATACTTTTCTTCGTTATTTGATGTACTACAAATCACGTACAATAAGCTGCCGTATATGGAAACATGAGATTAATGGACTTTGGGATAAGGCAAGATAAATTGATTGCTTACTTAAACCAGTGTTTGATCATGGTTATAAATCGCACTAGATCCATTTTGTTTCAGGTATTATATAATTGAAAAACTTGTTCGATTGTATTGCGCTGGTCGCTTTTGGAATAAGGTCAGATACCAGGAACAGAAAGTTGCGAAAGGCGCTGTACTGTCAAATGATTTGTGTAGTAGTAGTAGTAGTATTAGTAGTAATAGAAGTAGTAGTAGTAGTAGTAGTAGAAGTAGTAATAGTAGTAGTAGTAGTAGTAGTAGTAGTAGTAGTAGTAGTAGTAGTAGTAGTAGTAGTAGTAGTAGTAGTGGTGGTGGTAGTAGTAGTAGTAGCAGTAGTAGTAGTAGTAGTAGTAGTAGTAGTAGTAGTAGTAGTAGTAGTAGTAGTAGTAGTAGTAGTAGTAGTAGTAGTAGTAGTAGTAGTAGTAGTAGTAGTAGTAGTAGTAGTAGTAGTAGTAGTAGTAGTATTAGTAGTAGTAGTAGTAGTAGTAGTAGTAGTAGTAGTAGTAGTAGTAGTAGTAGTAGTAGTAGTAGTAGTAGTAGTAGTAGTAGTAGTAGTAGTAGAAGTAACAAACAAGGCGCAAATTGAAGAAAACCTGCCGTAATGGTTGGAGTTAAAACCATCTTAATTGCATGCCAAAATAAACAGTAACTGAACAGCATTGTTTGTCATAAGACGATACATTGTTTCTACTTGAAAGGTATCGTCAAAATTTCCTCAACCCACTTTATATATACCATCATAACACGTGTTTTTGTACAGTCCTCGCACTAGTAAACATTAATCCTAAGAGTGCTGTACAATTCACATTAATATCGTAATGTGTACGCTTTTGATATAATTATTTTAATATAATTGTATACCACAATCAATCCTAAGAGTGCTGTACAGTTCACTTTTATACCGTAATGTGTACGTTTTTGATATAAGTATATTAATATAATTGTATATCAAAATCAATCATATAAATGTCGAAAACAAATCAGCCATGTTATGTATCACAAAAAACACACATCTTGATGATTTACACGCATATTCCATATTTGAATATGCGTTCGACTTATCGCGTGTTGATCCATTCTGGTTGAAACGCAAGGTACACCCACACTTCAAACAAGAAATGGACGAATTTACAAAATAAAGCTTGTTCTTTTCCAACAGAGAGTTGTGTTAAAGGACCGTTCACATATCAAAAAGGATGAATTGACTAATAAGATCACGTTCTAATTAAATCAAATATTTTTTTGAATAATTGAATTTAATACTTCAGATCGCCGTTGGGGACCTCTTATGCGCTTCCTGGTTTCAGATGTTTTCATGCAAATGAGATATTTCTGAATAGAATAAATGTTGGCCTCTTTCTTGTAGAATAATTTCTGGGTCGGTATCTATCCCCTTGCTGCATACATAATACATGAATTGATGAATACCAATTTCTCTGAATAGTTTACGTATAAATCACACGGTATTGACATTGGAGGGAATGCAACTATTGATTTGACGTTGTTAACAATTGAACAACGCAGAACAATTCCAAAAATACGCCTGTCTTTAACAGATACTCCGACTAAAGAAAGTCGTGTAGATGTGAACAATTGGAATGGATGTGTTGACAAAAGCGTGTTTTTTTCCGGGAAAAAAACTTGTTAAGTGTCTCTTTGATATTGTTATTTAAATATTTCAATCTTTCTCATATTTTGCAGGTATGCACAATACAATTTATCAAATGATAAAGTCGTACCCTTGCGGTAATATTAATGAATACAAGCATATTATACACGTGAATGTTATTCAATTGGAGATGATAGACCCTTAATTGCGTAGCATGAGCATTCTCACCTGTATACATGTATAAACGTGCACATATACAGCCCAACAGTCAGGCGCTTACAACAAGCAAATCATCCCAGACAAATGTAATCTTCTCGCCATCTAAACCAATAATTAAACGCACGTCTGTGTGATAACTAAAATTCATAGCATAAGAACTTAACCCAGTGATTAGGCCTTTCAGTCAAGTTATGCTAGGACATTCCGAGATATGAAATTCGCATTATATTAATACACATGGGAAAGATTAACTGCTTCTAGATAAAGCCAATCAATCGAGCTCATTTCGCCAATATATACTGTTTAGAAAAATCTTACATTATCCAAAAAGCAAGACAAAAAGCTTGACAAAAAATAGTGCTTTCACTGGAATTTGTTCTCATGACCATTTGAAAATTACCGCTCCAACGCTGGTCAATATAGAAGTGCGTATTGTTAAATGTTTTGTTTGTAACAGATCCGTTTATTCGAAAAAATAATGAAATGCTTTACAAACTATTTTTTGTTTTTATGATCTACATTCAACACGTCTATAAACATTATTCACGTTTTAGTATATTTATTAATCGGGAGTGTTGTTGCGCTTTTTGCATATGTCTACATGTACATCCCTTTTTAGATTGTATGACAATGTTTTTGAACGTGATTAATTAACCCAAATGTAAAAGAGCGAGCATATATAGTCTAGGTGAAACTTTTATAAAAAAATATTAAACCTTTTAATAAATACAAAATAAAACAAGAATACACGTTCAAAACAAGCTGTGCGAAATTAACGAAATTAATGAATTTTGAACCAATGAAGTATCTCGAGATCCGGTTAGCATCGAAGACATGTGAATGGTACGCATCAATATCCGTGCAAACAGTACTTGGTCTACTTACCTCCTCTTGCCATTATTATACTTTTTTGATTGCAAGTAGAACCAGTAAAAATTTTAACATATTCGAAATTCTTTACCAATGTGAAGTACGTTTCATGTAAAATATTGACGTCGAAATCCACCACAGTGCCCGTTATAAACCAATTATTACGCATAAAAAGTATTGTTTGCCTCAATTTGTTTGTTGTTATGAAATGTATTCTCCTTAGATTAGTACCCATGATACTCTCAACATGGCAATATCATAGGTTGCAAATTCTCACCGCTTCGTTGATGACATGTATTGTACAGTCTTCTTACGGTGTATTTGTTACTCACAAAAGGTGTGTATGATTCGCTCAAAACGATGCAGTCGAAATTAAGCTACCTGTATACAAGGCTAATTAAAACATTTCTTGTGGACAAATGAGGATGTTTAGGAAATGTTGATACTTATGGTGGCGCATTAATGCCATATCCTTCTGGCGAGTTTGCGTTTGAGAAGAGAGACAACAACAAATTGTGACAGAACGATATATGTACGCTCCATCACGGCCCTTAAAACATTAGCCATTATTTTATTTTCGAGTTTTGGCGTCGTACCAGCTATGACGAAAGAACGACAAAACAAGGGCGCCAACACGCAAACACAAAGTGTGTACCCGTCAGAACGACAACACGAACACTATATTGTTCCGTTATTTCGCCAATATGTTTCGCCCATTGTTTTGCAGATTGTTTTTTTGCCTTCGATTTGTCGTTTTAACGTGTTTGCAGATTTGAAAGTCGCCAACTCGCGGACACGAAAGAACGATAAGTATACCCGCCAACATGACGAGTATGGCATTTGTTGTTGTTTCGTTTTGGCGGATTTGAAGGACGCAACAACTTCAACACATCAGAACGTCAAATATAAGCACCGATACGAATGTTGACGTGTTTCGTTCTATTGTGTTTGCAAATAAGCAAGTTTCAAATCAACCATCAACTTCCAATAAGTGGTCATTAAAAACAACAAATGTGATATTGGTCGTCTTTGCGCGTATATTGATCATTCCGGTGTTGTCGTGTTGTTGTCCTTTAAAACCTAACAATCGCCATAACAATAAGCACTACTTATCCACCATTGATACTAAAATTAAAATCAGTTTTTTTTAAAGCAATTATTATTTCTGACCAGGATTGTTCCCAGTCTTATGGACACGTGTCGTGTTTAAAACCCTTAAATGAATTGCAACTCAGGTTAGCAACGCGACAATATGTTTGCCTGAAAGGTAAACAAACAAGCAATACAGCTATTTGCATTATGTATCGTTATTAAAATACGAATTATATTAATGCATTGAAACTATTCAGCAATATCATATCGTATAAATGGATCGGTCTTAATATGAAATAATTTCACAACAATACCGGTAACAACATAATCTTCTTCGTTGGATGTGATTCGGTGAAATGTCGTGATACTTCTTTCAAACATGCGAATGCGTGATTGGTTCTCTGACCTTGATGAGCAACGTACACAAGAACAGTGACCTTCATTTAGAACCGCATACACACTCTGTGTGAAGCGTGCACATACGTTGAATGCAAAGGAAACACCAGTGATTGTATTTATTTCTTCTTTAACATAACTGTTCGTAAGACAAATATTTGAATTACTGTACCAGACCGATTCAGTATCAACGTAGATACTAAAGACTGACATTCTGACTCAAAACAGTACCGAAATAAGACAATCTACAAAACATCTGATATATCCGTTGTTATTCGCTCGTTAATATAACTACACACATTTTATAACACTATATTTTAGCTTACTTAGTTTGTACGTATCACTTCTTGTGTGTGTTTTTCCCCACAAATACTAACAAAGTCAGCACCTCGGAAAGAGTCCTTATCAGCTTGACGATCTTTTTTTCTTGACATAAAATGGTCGTTTGTCGATGTGTCATCCGCATAACTGCTTTTCAACAACTTAACTCGTGATACTTCGATTATTTTCATACGACACAATTCTTGTTATAGAAAAAAACCAGTAAAGTGTAGGTATCGGCGTAAACTTGTAAGTGTTATAAAACATTGAAGTTAACAGTATTCGCTAAATGGTACCATTATTGTTATATAATTAGTATATTGTATTTTAAAAAATACTGGTGCATTTGTATGTTTTGCTGCGAGATTGGGAACATTAAATGTTGATATGAAAATCTTTTATACCCGCTTAAACAAAGATCCAACTTCTTACGAGCATATATTTGGGATGATCACAACAAAACTATAAAAACTATATGATTATTTAAAATGTTATATGTGATAAGTTTTAATTACTGATTGTAATGCAATGCTTAATTATTAATAGTCGATTTTAATGAAATGCACGTAAATGCAACGTATCTCAGATGAATGTACGGCCGATAATCATTTGGTTTGTTGTTTTTGGATAAAATCAAAATTACTTGAATTATTTATTATTTTCCTGTAAATTGTTCAATCGTTGCTCCTTCATTCATCACAATTATGTGTTAATTCGTGTTTTTTTTGTGCAGACATGCCACTTGTATAAGAAACACCAAAGTAGATTGCGTTCAAAATCAAATCTTTATGGACTACTCGAATCGCTTTTCAATCATCATAGCAGAAGAAAACAACTCAATGACTATTATAATTAAGGTGTTCTTGCTGACTAGATACTGGTCGTTTTTTTGGAACGATACATTTAAAGAAGGCTGTAGCATGGGCATTCAGCAAACGTACATTTGCCAGTTCATTTAGATGTATTTTTGAAAGACATGTACTGCGTTCTGTTACATGTAAATAGAGTTTGCATATTTCGATTTATGAGTGAGAAGTGCTCAGGGTATTTGAAGGTTTATAATTGTGCATGGTGTGCGAAATAACTGTAACCATTATTTAATAACAGTCACTATATAATGCAACCGGTTTACCAAATGTACAGCATATAGATAATTAAGACTATAATTTTTAGCGGGCATCAGCTCATGTTCAATATTAAAATAATAACAAGGTCACTTTGACGTAGTATATTTGCGCAACAATTTCAAGCTTTTGAGAAATGCTATACATCGTACCATGCTGTTATTTACAAAAACTAAAAAAAATAAATCAAGTTATTTCTATTCAAGTTATATTGTATGAAAATCTAAATACATTCAATGCCTGTACCATAATTGACTTCAAATACGTTCGATTGTTTCTTTACGCAATGGCTTGATCTGTGGAAAAACGTACTTTTAAAACATAGATTCTCATTAACGCGAGTATACATGATTTTACTGTCAACATTAAATTTGCTCAATCTAAAACTAATAAATCAATATTGACGAAGAATTTTAAATCAAAGACACAATGAATACAATAAACTAACTTATAATAGTACAAATAATCACATGTGTTTTACTTAAATGATATTTTAAACGACCTAGTTTGCGCCGATACCGACATGTTTATTTGTATTTGATGTAGAAACAAAAAAGTGTGTATATGTTTTGTATGTACAAATCTGCACATACAAGTTGAGACTTTCCAATTTTGTACACGTCTTTTGAACATGTATGCGTTTTCGACTGTACGAAAGAAAATCATTTTCAATTCAATAACTTTAATTCGGTTGATTTGTTTTAACCACTTCTTCTTAACGTTTATTCTGGTTTGTCTATCATGAACATTGTTTTTTCTGTTTTGATAACATTTACTTAGATCATAAAACGTTGGTTATATGTTCATTTTATTCACATCCTGGGTCTGTTTTTGTTTTCAAAACGACGTGCATTAAGAAAACGAATATGCGCTATTTTGGAACTACACATTAGAGTTGTAAAGGAAACGGCATGGAAAGGACGTTGCGATTCACAAATGTAATGTGATTCCAGTAAATAATGTGCAAATTATCCTGATATATGAAACATGATATTTGCATGTTACAATGATAGTTGAATTTATTATTTGTATTATTACTAACATTGCCCAGTTTACCTCATAAAATATAAATTGGTCTTTACAATGATATATTTTTCGGGTCGATATGCATTACTTTCCGTTATGCGGATTATTGATTGGCGCTTGAATTTGTTGTTTAAATAGTTGTAAACTAGGTATTCTCCTATACCGTATTGATAATATTTTATCAATCAGAATTTGTTGCTTTCTTTTAAGTCTCTTAAGATAAAATATTGCTTGTTGCACGGAGTTTATTTTGACGTAAATAAATGTTAATGTTGACATCAAACAATATGTTATAATACGAATACACTAATTGGTAGTATGCTATTATATGTGAATATTTTATCTAGTGTCAATGTTATTGAGTTGAACCCTACTCATTATTCATTGCGTACGCTGTTTGTAGTTATCCAATATACATACATATAAATACGTTTGCGTGTAAATCGTGTGTCTGTTTGATAACAACAATATTGATGTGCTTTCACTTCTTGGAAAAAAGTATACTTTGTCACAGTCACTAAGTCATTAATTATATTTCCATCCATGAAAGACATTTACCATTATCCTATTATTATCGGTGCGCATATTGTAATCAACTTTGTTATTCCGTTTCTTCTTTATATTTTCTTGTGCTAATTTAGGACGTTAACGGAGATGAAAATTAGATACGCTCATTTTGAAAAACCAATCATTCAGAAAAAAACACACTGCCTCGTTACTCAAAATCATTAAATAAAATGTATTTCTGTGTAAACTTTTTCTTTATCTTGAGCTTTAGTATAAAGATACGTTTTCGTCCATTTATGAAAATATTACAAAAATGTAAACTCTGCGAGTGCCACGTTAGAACACGTTGTACAACATAGGACACAATTTACCGAGCAAGCTGCGTTGAGTACTGTGTACACTTTAAGATATACTTACTATGACCTTGGCAAATAAATGAGTACACCGACAGCATGTATTACACAGTGTTAATTATGCAAGAAGGCGTTTATGTTAGGCATTGTATTTACACGTGGATGGCGATTCATCAAAAGTGACGATATGGGTTCAGATGGAACGCATAGTAGGCTATTTCTGAATGGACAAGACACGAGTTCGAACTCAAGCATGTGAATTGCCGTCATCATGTTGATGTCATGACAAATTCGCCTAGCGGCACTTAACAAAGCATATCAATAACAATGAAACCTAACAAATTCATTAAATTAAATTTTTTGTAACTGTGCGTTTAATTTTACAAAAGTTTATTATTGATGTAGCAACATGAAAACCATTATTGATGTAGCAAAGTGACGAATCATAATATTACACATGTGGCAATTGGCAACTGGAGCACAAGCGTTGAATGGAATAAAAATTGAAAGCATCGTATTGCATCAATTGTAATTTGAACATTTATACGTTTAGCATGAACATAATTTGTTTCGTACTGATAAAGTAACGAACTAATTTCACTTTTGCTTTATCGAGTACGAATCCAACAAATGTTTGTATGTCCTCCATTTTCATATATACTTAAACAAATATGAATATTTGTAAGTACCTGAATACATTTCAAGTCTAGAGTGACCGGAAGATTGGATGATATTTATTGAAGTCGGCTACTCGATGTGTGCAATTCAACATGTGTTTTTACGTACATAATTGCAGTTTAATACTTGTGAACTGATTGCTTTGATAACAAAAGATTGCAGTCACACACCATGGAAGTTATTGTCACATTAACAATAGAAAGCATGCGAACTACTGGTTGTTCACAATCATCTAACATTAAATATTTGCAATTTAATCAATCTGTTTCCTTTTGTGTTTGATGCACTAAAATCGCGGTAAAAGTAAAGTGCATCGCCATTGAATATATATGTTTTAGGGCCGCGGAATATAGATCTATGTTATTTTCCTGTTAAGCAAGATTTTGATGCAACGCCAGTAATTGGTGTATACTCAAATTTATTGCATGGGCGATCGAAGAAAACATGATTTTAGCATTAAGATATGATAATACTGTATATGTGTAACAAGAAAAAGGACGTGATTATTCGCGGAAATGGCCATATTGTTATAACGTTTATGGTGCTTTGCAACCCTTTTTTTATTCCCCTGTAACCAGTAACATCAAGGTCTAGTAAGAAATTTGTACATTTTGTTTTATTTCAACTTTAACATTGTTTTATTATCAGCAACGCCTTATATCACATATCGTTAATATAAATAGTAACACGTGGACGCCAAGAGCCATTTATTTCGCTGAAAACTAGTTCGTTTGCAAAAAACTACATTTAACACAGTTCATGTTGGAAACGAGAATACCAAAACTTAAACACAACAAAGACCGCATGTAATGGGCTTTGTAAATGGTCGCCTCATCAAGTCTACGCAAACACTTCCTTAAATTAAGTGCACATAAAAGACCATAGGCATAATAATTTTAAAATTCACGTTGATGTTTACGAAAGTAAACACGATTGCTAGCGTCTTATTAGGTTCTAGACCCATATTACAGACTGCCATAAAATGAAGTATATTACTTCTTGTTTATATGTACCCTTTGACACGAACTGTTATATTGCTGCAAGCGTGAAATCAAGATACCGGTATACATTTTATGATCTTTGTCGAATTGAGCGGAATGAACCAATCTTTTATGATATTACTTTAACATTTTTACATAATAAACTGTGTGTGTACATTATCATTTGTAATGTACGTCGTTAAGTGAGGCGTTAAGACAGACACGGTTTTTTCATTACTATTAGTACTTATTAATTGTAACAATGTGTGTAAATTAAATGTTCATATTGTTCCAGATGTAAACAGTTATATCTTTAGTATACAACAAATTTACCCAGATGCCTCCGATTTATTCGATGCCAAGAACATGGTTATTGTGTTAACCATCGCGCGTATCGGCAATGTAGAGATCTTGAAGTGGAATGAACCTCGAACTTATTGTTTTCATATAATTTCTTATAATTTAAACATATCAATATTGTATCATAAATGTTCAATATGCATTGTCAAATTTGTAATGCATACCACTCGTCAATCCTTATCCTTATTCTTATCCCGGAGAGCTGACATTAAATTGAAAAGAGCCAGGAGTATGTTTAATTAAATCCCGTTCGGGATTTGAGTCTTACATGCATAGCACACTTAAGGCTCCAAACAAGTACGTATATTGTTCTAACATGTGAACAACATTGCTTCCTTATATGAGTCTTTGTTTGTGACAGACTCGTTTTCTTAATTGTTCGCTGTGGTTCCAATATAAAAGTGTCTTTTCCCAACAATTAACCAACAAAAAATCAATAGCGACTCACATCCACTTTTACCAAGACCGTATCATGTATTCACGTTTGGATTAAGCAAAAGACTACGATACCAATTTTACACGGATTTATTGCAGGAGTTCAACTGCTTTCCACTCATCAAGGAAGCATTTGCATCATCGCATATCAAGCAGGGATGTTTTTGCAAGTTTAACATTGCGTGTTGAAACGTATATATGTTTTATGACACCAATCATTGATGCTGATTTAACGTTCAGAGTATATCATGACAAAATTAGCATTTAACTGTTTTAGTTCATGCGGCGAATGAGCGGAGAATATCAGCGAATACAGCTTGATAATCGTACTATCAGGAGTTTAATGATACGATTTGAACATGTTTTTTGGCTTGATGAGAAGTGTTTAAAGACTTAATACAAAAACTCATAACGAAATGCAAATAAAATAATCGTCCGTTTGACTTAAGAAATGGTCAAAAATAGACAAAATATGACCAATACAATACAATCATAACCTTTAGAGACGACGATGCAGAAAATAAAGCTCTATTTTTTACATTAAGCAATAAGAGAGAGTTTCGTAATCATGTAACGTCATATTTATACAATTTTATGATGTAAATGGAAAGCTCGCGTTTTGTGTATCATCAAAACGCATGAAACCAAAAGATATATTCTTGATTTAATGGTAATTTGCTGATACAATTATTGGTCTTCAAAAACAGCTCAATTTATTATGTCATTTTTGTTCAAAGAGCAAACTTATTGTAAATTTTGATAAAACTAAATTCTTGTTTTCAAGAGCGGTGGTCAATTAGCTCGAATGGAAAACTGGATGAATAGTGGGTCGTACTAAGAAACTGTCAGTGGTTTTACCTATGTTAGAACATATTTTACAAATAGACTTTCGATGTTTAAAATGGCGGAATCAATGTCAGTTAAAGCGAAGAAAGTGTTAATGTATATCTTAAATTCATTTCAACATATTTCATGTCTGCCTTTTCAAACATTTTTGAAAATATTTGATTCAAAGGTTACAGCAATTATGCTTTATGGATCCGAATTATGGGGGCTACGAAATCCAAAATGTATTGAGACTGTTCAATTATATGCATGTTATGTTTTTTAAATGTTCATATAAATGCATGTAATGATGCAATCGTTGGAACTGTGGGTAGATACTCGATGAATATATATGCCGCGAAACGTTGTAGTAAGTATTGGATAAGACTTTTAAGCCTTCCAAGAGATAGATACACGAGGCTATGTTACGAAATGTTACTATATTATGATAGAATCGGGTATCAACATTGGGTAACAGATGTAAGATGTAACCTACGCACAAATGGTTTTGGATATATCTGGGAAGCTCAAACTGTTGTTAACCCAAAGTTGTTTTTACTACAATATGTACAAAGGCTAAAAGATCAGTTTATTCAAACATGGCACTCAAGATGTATTGATAGTAGTAAATTACATTATTACTCAATGTTTAAGACTAATTTCACTGCCGAAAAATATGTCACTGCTATAGATATAGACAAATTTGGAAAATGTATGGCTAGTTTTCGTAGCTCCTCACATAATCTTATGGTAGAGAAAGGGAGGCATTATAATATGTCTAGGGATTATCGTACGTGTGTTTTTTGCGAAATCGTTTTTGAAGATGAATTATATTTTATGATTAGCTGCCCGTTGTATTCAAATATTCGTTCAAGTTATAAACCGTTGTATTACTTCCAATATCCAACTTAAGAGAAATTTTACAGCCTAATGTCAACTGAGGATATGAAACTGATAAGACATGTTTCCATGTACATATATTATGCCTTTAAAGAACGAAATGTATACTTGGACATGTTTGATTGAGACATACTATATATTGTCTAGATTTTGATTTTTGATTTAACCCATTTGTGATCTGTATTGTTACCTCATACACATACCAATTTATCATTGGTTGTACATATGTATGTATATGGGCCAGAGGCCTTATAATGCAATAAATATTGAATTGAATTGGTGAGATATTATCATTGTTTCATTCCAGGTCATATCACACATATCTTTGACTCGGGGCTTCGCAACTCATGAACATATGTTTTATATAACCAGTCATGTCATGATAATACAATCTTACACTAAATTCAACATATATCTTGTATACGCATTATTATTTATATGCAACTCATGATTCCGGTTTAAGGCTTGATAGTCTAATAGTTAGATGTATTTCACCATTGTTGTTACCCGTGAATGTCAATAATACAGGATTTCATGTCATAAATCAGTTTTATAAATCGCTGTGTTAGCAGAGAGTTTATGTGATTTATCACAGATAACTTCGTGAATGATTTTAACGGCGTGACGAGATATCTGTTGTGATTAAAACGTTAATAACAAAAATCTTGTTTATACATTATGTACGCAAATGATGATAAGGTTTTTTTATAAATAACATGCAAGTCACTTTAGAAGCCCTCAACAACCCAAATCAAATCAAAGGAGCTAATGTCTAGTGCAAACATTTATGAAGTGTATTTCTCACAAACGATGCACTCATTAGTTCAACAAACCATATTACTATGTATTGTACTTAAATATTCCAAAGCCTCACCGACATATAACCAGTACGATGAGAGTGTGAACTTTCATGTATTGTGCCGTTAATATTGCAAGATTTTTCAAGCCTTTCACCCTTTTGTAACCTACAATGGTTTGCATTAACCTATTTAACGACCCCTTGTTTGGTCTTTTTATATGAAGCGTTTTGTTGTATGTATCGTCATGTGTAGTATAGCCAATATGCCATATGCCTTAACAAATACTGTCACTATTTGCATTGTGTGTACACTATGAAATTGTTTCCTGTTACGATTTTGAGTTGCGTTGTTATTTATAGTCTCAAATAAAACATCAATTTAGTTACGATATTGTAAGGCAGTGTATGATTACATGTAACAATGTCCAAATAAAACATGTTGCTTAACCCTTAACGTGCGGTGTTTGTTTTTGAAGTTTTTAAAAATATGTACTTTCTATAACGACTACTTATTTACAATGTTCTGTCTGCCTTCGTTAATGCGCCTATGTGAGGTATCTTACAGGAGTGTTAAAAGAACATGTTGGCATGATGAATCGCCGCGTGTCTGTTTTGTCAATAACACAATATGCACGAGTAAAGCAACGGACGTATAGTCTGTAACATTTGATTATACGTTTAAAAAAAAAACATATAATTGGTTGCAAGGTATGGGCTTTTTGTGTAGAAATTGTAAGTGTATGGCTGTTAACATGGAATATAGTTTTTGTTGTTGCAAATACACTACTCATTACACTTATACATTTCAAACATTTTACTTAATTTTGCATGATATCAAATATTTAGAAAGACGCTGCTTTATACAAAAATCTAATTCCGTAATTATAACAACGACTATAATAAGTTTGTATTAAATTCAGAGCGTAATGGTCAGCGAGTATTTGTCGGAAAGCAATATTTACCGGACGTTATATTTATTTCGTGTATTGTAACGCGAAAACACATTTGCTTCTTAAGATACTTGTTTTCTTGAAGTTGACAGCAAACATTCTTTAAAATGCTATTATTATAGTTAAACAAATGCGATTTTTACAAATTTCGTCGCAATGTAATTCGATCTCCTCGCGGGGGATATTAATAGACCCCGCATGCTCTAAAGAAATCCCTTACTAAAACCAGAACTGTGTGCTTGAGATTTTCATTCGTCTACTGCAATAGAGCAGGTCTCAATTATTTGTCTTACAATCTCTTATTTTACCAGAATCTAATGTGTTTAACACGCAAACATGATTTAAATTATAGATTTTTTTACATTAAAACTCGACACAATTTGATGTTTACATATATCTGAATTGCTTGCAAAATATACCTGGTACACATTTCAAAGAAATAGAAAAAAAATCAAATTTAAAACTATAAATTCAATGTTTGTATTTCCTCCCTTGGAAAAGGATAGTATTGTTTGATAAATAACTAAACATGTTATTTATAGATCTGTTTTGCACTTATTTTGAAAAACAAATGATAACTCTATTTAACACAGGCGGAAGACGACATATTGCACCATCAAATTAATGTATTTACGTCATTTTAACGTTATGGTTTAAACAAGTTTCATTTTAATTCTTAATTGTTTCGAAATACTCAATGTAAATAAATGTCCGGTAAATACTTCTGTACAGTGGACAATTACCTCCCTTAAATGAACCCATATACGGCCTTCGTACATACGCATGCGCACATCAAGAAAAAAAATGTTTACATTCGCTTGTTGATGACGAATCCAGGATGTATCAGTATTTTTTGTTATAAAATATTTCGTATTATTTTTAAAGTTATTAAATAAAAACCTTCAAATTCGTCCGAGAAATACTCGATGACCACATTTAGAGTGTTTTGATAGAACTTGAGAGGCGTCTTGAACAAATCATGTATTGGTCACACCGAACATCAATGTCCATCGTCTGTTGCATGCATTAATATATGAACTAATTACACACAGGCCACACCATCACTATTTGAGTATTTAGTAATTCGGATGCAAACATCTCAGGGATACGCCCATTGTCAATCTAAGTACATGTAGGAGGAACATTGATGGCAATGCATTGCAAATGCATGTTTTCCTTCATTCAATTTATGAATTTTACACAGAAAAAAAAACGCGCACACTTATATTTGAAGCGTTTGTTTTCGCGAATATGAAGAATGGTCGCATTTAAGGGAATTNTGTGAAAAAAACAAGAGATGTGTTTGTCACAAACACAATGCTTACTACTGCGCCGCTTTGAAGCCATATATTTGACCCTTGACATTGAAGGATAACCTTGACCTTTACCTTATACCACTCAAAATGTGCAGCTCCATGAGATACACATCCATGCTAAATATCAAGTTGCTATCTTCAAAATTGCAAAAGTTATGGGTAATGTTAAAGTCTTCAGACGGACGGACGGACAGACAGACAGACGGACGGGCAGACAGTTCAAATGCTATATGCCACCATTCCGGGGGCATAAATATATGACAATGAATGACCTTGCTATGACCCGGACAAGCTCATTTATGGCCATATTTGACTTTTGAACTCCAAGTGTGACCTTAACCTTGGAGATATCGACGTAATGTTTTTGTGTGACACACCGTCCAATGATGGGGAACAAATGTGCAAAATGATTTTAAAATCCCACAATGAACGACATAGTTATGGCCCGGACAAGATTATTTATGGCCATTTTTGGGTGGGCGTGATCTATGTGGGCGGGGCGCCCCAGGGTTGGTAATGAGGCCATGCATAGTTGAGATAAACCGTATTTTCATAAGAGATGTTAAGTATCAATTTGAAGGAAATCGTTGTAGAAATGAAGAAGTTAATGTAAAATAACATTAAAAATGAGTTAAAATCTCTGACCCGGCCCCACCCCAACCCCCATAACTTTTGACTCAGGTCAGAATTCCAAATATTGCAGGGTCGCACATATGCGCATAGCTACCATGTGTGTAAGTTTCAAGGTTCTAGTGATTATAGTGTAGGAGAAGATAGTGGCCAGGACGGAAGGACGGACGGCGGAGATAACAACAATATCCCCACGCTCTTCAAAAAGCGTGGCGATAATGAATTTTATTAAGGGTTTATGCACACATAATTGTATTGTCGACAATGGTTGTTGCAGGCATACATATATTATATATTTGTTTGAGTGATGATAAAGTCATAAAGAAACCTGATGAATTTGCCGATATTAAATGCTTCGTTTGCGACTTTCATAAAATAGATCCACAGTGAAGCAATTACTGAATGATTTAAGATCGATTAGCAGGTATGTTGTGGACTGTTAGGAATATGAAATTATAAACGGACGAATATGATGATAATTGAATTGCTTTATTTATATCAATCAAATACCCATTATAATTGATGTTCATTAATTGACTGCCAGTGAGAACTCAGTGACACATTTGTGCCATTTAAAGCTAAAATTATAAGAACAAAACACAATATGAATTTATTAAATCGAAAGTAAAGAAAGATAAGTATATCCATTCTGAATAACACAAACACATATATACATATTTGACAGTGATCCATTCACATTCGCGTTCACAACATACTCATGGCAGTGGTATCAGCCGAGACAACTGTGTACTTGCAATGCTGTTGAATATTATTGATTGTGACAGATTAAACAGATTAAGAACTTTAAACCTCATATTTGTAAAATACCGTAGGTTCAAAAACACGATATGATTTCAAACTTGATTTGTTTTGAATTCAAGTTTGTTGTTTTTGTTCAATCGAAGACTTTCATCCCATCTGAGAGTTTCGTTCTTGCATCTAATCATTTGCCTTGAATTATAAACAGTTGATTTGAATGTTTTAAATGTATACTTATTAATTTAAAGATAATTAACATTATGCAAAGTGTTTTCCAAGCCAATGTTTTTATCCTTTAGTTATTAAACAGACTCAATGTGATACTTGCATAAAGATCAATTCCACAGATTACTTGTTTTTTAATGTAATATTATTTTGGCATACGAATTGCATTTCAATCAGGAATACTAACAGTGAATGTAAATCGAGTGCCATCATCAGTGACAATGAAAAAAGACAAAATGATATGTTAGCGCGTTTCTCTTTAGTAATTTTATAATTAAAAAGCCTGCATATGTATACTTCACATACTTGGATTTGCAAATATTAAAACTGGTTTTACATCTGTTTTTTTTTTAATGAGACAGTTTCATTACCATTCGCTAACTATAGGCGTTGTGTGTAGTTACAGTTGATGCACATACTATGTTAATATACCGGCAGTTGCTAATACAGGAAAAAACAATAACTCTTTAAATTAGGTAACATACTAACTAGTTTCTAGATCATTAACTAACGTTAAAAATGCTGCATGTGTTACTTTTATGTATGAGTCTGGGACACAAGACACCTCGCTAGCTACCATGTGTATAACCATAGGCAACCACCTAGACCTTCGTAGACACTGGTTCCATCAATCAGCAGTAACAGTGTAGATCAATGTTGAAACACATTCTGAATAATTTAATATCCGTTGACGGATCTGTTGTGAAAATGAAATTGGATTACGTTGAATTTCTAATAAGATCATAATTGATTTTGGTTTATTTATCTCAATCCGCAAACCAAGTAAGAAATACAATGTGATGTCCATTGATTTTCTTTTATTGAAACATGAGTTTGTTTTATCTGTTTGGTACCAGCTTGTTATTGTCGATACCGTTAATTAGAGTAAACAGAAAAAAGTGCATAACTACCAACTTTGTAAGTTTAACTGTATAAACATGACATTGAAAGGAACTATTTCAATAGAAAATATATAATGTTAAATCCCATCTATAGGTTTTAAATTAACGTTAAATCTCTGGCATATAAATGTGTTGATACATTTGAACGCTTCCATTCATAGCCACCAAACATTCTTATGTCTGTGTTCTCTTTTTTGGGGGTCATTGAATATTTATTGAAAGTTGCATTCGCGTTCTTACCTAAAGATATGCGCAAGAACTATAAAGTTGACCCTTTTAACTACTGCTTAGCAAAATTACTCGATTGTGTATGTTGCTTAAATAAAATTCCGCCTAGACATTATATTGTACACGAATATTATTTTTTTCAATGTATACTATTCTTACCGTTTATGCATAATTTGCTTTAAACTGAAATAGTAAGCTCAACATTGACAAAAACGTTTGGTAGTTTGGAATAAATAACAACTAGAATTGTATGTGATATAAATTGCACATAATAATACAGTCCATTTTACTGAATGAATTGTTTTCTACTTTGCTACTAGATAAAACAAAACATACAACATTTACCTTACATGATTTTGTTTATGTTGAAATTTCTATTTATCTGTGTCGTTTCGTTTCACACGGACCGGAACGTGTATAGCGATTATGTTCACCAATGTGACTAAACATAAGTAATGATCTCTTACAAGTGCACTCGGAGTCATGTTTATGTGCAGTTCATTAAAACCATATGCGGGAATATGTGTAAGTCTCTTCTACTTAGTATTACAATCAGTCAGATGCCGTATCCTGTTACGAAATTAAAGCTGTCGCTTGGGTGAGACTTTTGACATTAGGTTCATATCAATCTACATAATTGGTACTTCAAGGTTTATCAGTATGCAATATACATACAATTATTCGCATATTGTACGCAATAAGGTTATGATTAATTCTAAAATAATGGAATTAACATACGTAAAGTGTAATTCCATGAGCCTTGAGGACACCAAATGAAAGTGTCATTGTTCCTTTAATTGCTCTTAACTAGCCTGCGCATATTTTTGCGGATTTTTTTCAGCGGCTATTGCAGCTGGTATGTTATGTCGCCCAAATGATATAAAAATAGGAAATGTTGATTGGGGTTTGGAACAAATAAAAAAAAACACAAAATGCACAATAAGGACAAATTAAAAATATTAATGAGGCTTAATAGTGCTTTGGTAATACGGAATGGGCTACACAAACTGGCTGTCGTTGGTAGACTCAAAGTGTCAAACAAAATCTCACTATTGGTAAAGCGGGCATAATGGCAAACAGGTTGTAGAACTATAATCCTCTGTTTGTGTATCATCCAGCGCACAGGTTGCAGAACTATACTCCTCCGTTTGTGTATCATCCATGAGTGACAGTAGACACAAACCATTTACATATGTGATGGGTATTGTGTTTGGACCGAGTGATCGATATGCAATTTGGCATAATATATTTTAACTGTTATTTATACTCAAATGAATTTGTCTCAAGAATATTTAGTATATAAACTATCAATGCTAGTTTCTAGCAATTTTTGGATTTATTTATAATTTAATTTATAATTATTTATTTTGTGCGTTAAAAGCGACACGAAATTAAATGGTCTTTTGCAGAGCATTGCTAAACAAACAACATGAGCGTTTATACGGTTTATTAAACGTTATTCTCGAAGTTGTACATTAATGCCAATCAAACCACATGCATTGTCGGTTGAGAAAGATGACGCTGGGATGTCTTTAATAGAATATGCATGACAATCTGTATGAAACGCAGAGCATGCTATCCGCTTCAGAATGGGGTCACAATCTGGTTAAGACAACCTGTCTGGCCTGGGTATTTAATGCCCAATGTAGGCAAACAAAATTGTAAACTTATTTTATACAATGCAGGTTGAAACAGATGAAATATATAACTTGTTGTTTAAATGAACAGTGCTTTTCGTGAAGAAAAATGATCACTTAAATACTTAATTTGATCAGATAATATGTTCGGATTATCCGTTTTATTTACTAAATCACCAACGATAACTACGTGTATACAATTGGTATTTTACAAACATTTGCGGCTGAATTAAAAGAAATTAATTGAAATCTCAATACAGTCATACGGAACAGAACATAGATACAGATCGTCATTTAGAAAGATTTATTGACAAAAAGACAATTAACTGATATTAAGCACTCATTTGTATGATAACATCATTTTCAATTTTGTTTGGAAAACAATATATATCGTGTTCAAGACCATATGCAATATAATTATACAGCTTTTGACTAGAGGGCCATTGACTACGATCTGATAGTCATAGTAAGAAATAAATCACACACTTGTGTATTGTATGTGTCCAAATATACAATATGTACAACAACACATATACATATCCCGTTATTGTATCCATTTGTACATCATGGTTTTGACAATATTGAAGAAAGTGTGCTTGGTAAGCATCAAATCATTACTACTTAGTATATTCTACATATCGTTTTTAAATGACGTTTCGCCATGTACATGTACATTCTTAATATCTTACCTCATGTTGGATATACTCACTGAATAAATACACTAAGTTCATATTCTTATTTACATGTTGTATGGTTCGAACAACAGTTTAAAGAGTTGCTAATAGGATAAATTAGTTTGCTTTTGTGGCATTTACCGAAATAACATAATACCTTACTTTGTCATTTGATGAACTACAATCCACGTTCAATATGCTGCCTTATATGGAAACATGAGATTAATGAACTTTGAAACAAGGCAAGATAAATGAATTGCTTTCGTAGACCCTCTTTTGATCATGGTAATAAATCGCACTAGATCCATTTGTTCCATGTATTATATAATTGAAAAAAAGTGTTCGATTTATTTGCGCTGGTCGCTTTCTGGATAACGTTCGGATACGAGGAATAAAAAGTTGCAGAACGCGTTATACTGTAAAATTTTCAGTGTTGTCTGCTCGTGTTGTTTTTGTCAGAAATATTGGATGGTCATTGTTAGCGTGATTATGCTAATGTGAGCAAGTGTTTAGCGTTGTTTTTATCTTAGCTTGTAGAGTGACATATTGTGATTAATGATAGTATACAACATAATTTGTAGCGGAACGTACTAGTTGAAGAGGATAAACACGTTTACATGTTGTTTTTAGGCAATGTAAAATAACATCATTTTAAATTAATAAGTACTATAACAGAGTGATCGCAAATGCTAAACATTGCGTTCTAATACCTTAAAAATCATGCAACCAAAACCATTAAATACTTTAAGTCAGGAAATGTATTTCCTTGCCACTGAACATGTTTCATTAATTTTATTTCGATTTGTGATCAAACGGTTAATTCACAACATTAAGGTTTAAAATCAGTTTCATTGCATGTCTAAATTGAAAATTGCAAATTAACAGCCTTTTTCGTTATAACACGATACACTGCTTCTTCTTGAAAGAATCATAAAAACAACACACTCGTGATAAGTTTCACTGATAGTACGATGTTTGAATGTGCATTCGACTGATCGCGTTTTCTTTCAGCAACAAGTAAACTCACACTTCAGACAAGTTGATGGCGCGTTTAGAAAAAGAACGCTTGTACTTTTCAGACGCAGACAGTCTTGTTAAAGGCAAACATTTGGATAGCAAAAAGGACGAATTGAATAATGAGATCTCGTTCTAATGTAATCCAATTTCTCTAAATATGTCAGATACCGCTGGGGATCTTTAACGCGCTTCCTGGTTTGAGATGTTTTCATGCAAATGCGATCTTGCGGAATGAAATGTATGTTGTCCTTTTTCTTGTAAATTAATGTCTTAGTCGGTATCAATCCCCTTGATTTATACATACGTGCATTTATGACTAGCAATTCCTCTGAATATCTTACGTTAAAATCAAACGGTATTGACAATGAACAGAATGCATCTATTGATTTAAGGCAAAGTTAAGGTTACAGTTGCAAAATTCGTATCGTAGTCTTGCTTCGTCAAAACATGAATACATTATACGGTCTTAGTAACATTAGATGTGAGCTGCCATTGATTTTCCGTTGGTATCCGAAACACTGTAAGGCAACACAAATCCCACGTGAACTCAAGTGCGAATGGCCACATGTATATGAACTGAATAACGACAGGTAAAAGGGTAGTGTTTTCGTCAGTAAACATTTTTAAATTTTAAAAAGGAACGGTTCACCGAACGCTCACCGAATGCTCCGTTGTTTAAGCGATCTGTATGTAAATTGCTTGTTTTCTAATAAGCTATACTTTCTGAAAATAGTCACAAACTAGTATCCATTTAACGCTTTAAACGACCCATGTTTTAGTTAAAAACATGTTTGTTTTATGTATAAAAGATAGATATTTATCGTGTTAGGTATATGATAATTGATGCTTTAGGAATTTATGAATTTATATTGTTTATGAAATGCGGCGTCTGAGATTTCTCGCCACTTCTATGGCAAGCTCTAGTTAATATCGCCAATCGAAATTAACTGGAGTGTTATTTCTATATGGAACGGAATTTAATGAATAATTCATTTTTCAGACACTCCAAACATAACAAGTAAAAACAGGACACAAAGCTTATTTGATGACCATCGATTACCAATCAATTGAATGAAAATAAAAGTACGGAAAGCTGGTTTTGTACTCAGTTTAAGTGAAGAAGGGTTGATATGTAATATAAACGATAACGGGCAATTATGTCAGCAGCGGGCCGATTATAGACGTCCGGCCCAGCTCTGTCGTGTGGTAGTGTCATAATATTGTAATATGTACACGTATACTATTGATCTGAATTTGGAAATAAAGTCTCCTTTGCGGGGGGGGGGGTAGGATTTTAAT
>VMBQ01000170.1:378911-456900 GCA_007657795.1 Dreissena rostriformis
ATCACAGATAACTTCGTAGATGAGTTTAAGGGCTTGAAGAGATACCAGTTGTGATAAAAGCGTTAATAACCAGAATGTTGTTTATACATAATGTGTGTGGATGCACAGAATGTTGTTTATACATAATGTGTGTGGATGCACAGAATGATGTTTATGCATAATGTGTGTGGATGCACAGAATGCTGTTTATACATAATGTGTGTGGATGCACAGAATGCTGTTTATACATAATGTGTGTGGATGCACAGAATGCTGTTTATACATAATGTGTGTGGATGCACAGAATGCTGTTTATACATAATGTGTGTGGATGCACAGAATGCTGTTTATGCATAATGTGTGTGGATGCACAGAATGCTGTTTATACATAATGTGTGTGGATGCACAGAATGCTGTTTATACATAATGTGTGTGGATGCACAGAATGCTGTTTATACATAATGTGTGTGGATGCACAGAATGCTGTTTATGCATAATGTGTGTGGATGCACAGAATGCTGTTTATACATAATGTGTGTGGATGCACAGAATGCTGTTTATACATAATGTGTGTGGATGCACAGAATGCTGTTTATACATAATGTGTGTGGATGCCAGAATGTTTTTTAAACATAATGTGTGTGGATGCCAGAATGCTGTTTATACATAATGTGTATGGATGCTGTTTATACATAATGTGTGTGGATGCTTATTAGGCTTTATTTTTTCTACCATGCAAGTCTCAACTGAAGCTCTCAACAAATCAATCAAATCAAAGGATTTAATGTCTGGCTTAAACAGTTGTATAGATTAGTTTATAACACTTCACAGTTAATAGTCTTAAAAACACATATAAGTTAAACAACAGTTAAAACAAAATTAAGCTCGAATTCAAAACCCAAAATAGAGTCAAACTGCTCACGATCACTTTGGTTAAAATGTGTGAAACATGTTTTTAATCATTTCTTGAATTGGGATTGTACTGGAATACACAAAATGCGCATAGAGAGAAAATTCCAACATGTTTGACAAAATAAAGAGATTTATTGATCTGCGAATTGTGTCCTTGTTCTTGGAATACAGAGATTTCATTTGTGCAGTAATTTTTTTTATTTTCCACTAGATTGTTGGATCATAATTCTCAAATAATAATGTGCGGTTCCATGCACACTTGTCAACACCAATGCGATGTATTGTATAATAAACCTTTCTCTTACTTGCAGCGAGTACAATATTTTAATTATTCGGAATTACTTGTGTCCATATCCACATTCAAGACAACACCTGCTGCATGGCTTCGCACTGTTTGCAATATTTAAATCAGATATGCCGGTATGTCTGCGAAAAGTCATCTGCAAAAATCAATATGCGAATGGACAAGACCATGAACCAATGGTTTAGGAGAGATTTCAGTTAAATACTCCCAGAAACGTTTAAGATGGTTTTCAATAGTATATTTGCTATTTGACATTTCTTATGGATGTGGCATTCTATTCGCAAGGTACTCTCCGTTAACACACTAAGGTCCCGTACGTTATTCAAACTCGTTACTGTCGATTCAGCTCCTGTTACACTTGAAATATTAACTCTTGCTGGATGTTTTGTTTGCAGTAACATAACTGATTATTTGTGTCTAAGAATATATACTACCTGATTCTTGGCCTCCGCGAGTCCCCTTGAATAACTACTGATTTAGTACTCTGACTTATGTCTCGATGCTTACATGACATGCCGAGCCTCAAAATCTGCACGATTAATGGCAATAAAAGACGTTTCTCGTATGCAGTGATTTTTATATACGCTACATCTGATATATAAGCCTTTTGTGTTTCCCCAATGGTACCTTACAGTACTATAATTATATCAGTTAACGGGTCTTAGCTCTCATTCCTTCTCTTGGTTTAGTTTCTGAATATATTTCCTAAACGCCTGGGCTAGACAATCGAGATCCTCTTTAAGCTCATACATTCTTTTCTCCACGCCACGCGAGAATCGACCTGAAAGTATACAATTTTGAAAATAAAATTGTCGAACTCATTGGTTTTGCAGATGATATAACAGAGGCAAATCTTGGGCTACTTCACAATTCGATTAAATGTTTTGTTCACGAATTTCAGAACAAAAATTCAAATTGAAATAAATTATTCATATTAAATACGAGTATTATTAATTGTTGAAACAGGATTTTATAATCAAAATAAAATGAAAATATCCTTCCTTTTCGAACAAAAAAGACCCTCGAAAACGATGCCATCTTGTAAGTCAATTACAACTCATCCACACTTTAACGCAGTCATCCCCAGTATACGCCCAACCCATTTCCGCCACCCAACGTTTAACATTAAAAGAAAAAGAACACATTTAGTTAATGAATCGGACATACGTCTTGATGGGTATTGTGCACAAAAAGTGGATTGACGAAAGCATCCCAGACACAGTACTGCATGTTTTTAAGTTTCAAATCTATATTTGTTTCTGCTTTTTACGTTCTCCTATTTTAGCCCCACTTTATGGTGATATTTCGGTAGCGGTAGACAGTACCATGAGAGATGTAACTATATTAACCGCTTAATGTGTAAATGCATTCCATAAAGGAATGATCGCGTGCGGTATACTAAATCCAAATATTGCCCGCTGAATTTGTATTTGAGCTCTATAGAGAAATAGTCATGCTAGGTATAAAAAACAAACTAACAACACATTTACATGGGTAAATATTTTAAGTTAAATATATACACATGCCAATATAGGAATCTAACTCATGCTTAATCAGAAAAACGACGTGCTTTCTCATTCAACGCAATTTGTAATTTTTATCTGCAGCTGTATCAAAACCAGATGCAGAAATTTTCGTCGATCTCTCCGTCTTATCATTTCAATAAGACGATAACGAAATTAAATAATTCTCAATGGTGAAACTTTTGTTAATGACTTCATTCTAATCTACATAATTGCCATTTTCATGTTTAACGTTATACAACATAATTACAATTATTTGCATCCTGTGCGCAATGCCGGTGGGATATGTTCTCATTAAATGCCATTGCCAGAAACTGACGTATAACTCACTTACACAATACTCATTAAGTGTACTTGACATGTTCAGCATACTATTTAATTATACTTATATATCACACAACGCCTCACCGACATTTAACGTGGAAGATGAGAGTTGGTATACGTGTTCGTACTTTCCTGTACTGTTATATAAGCTATAATATTGCGAGTTTGTGCTTACATCCAAATTAATGAAGCATCCAATTGTGTGAATTAACTTTTTAACGACCCCAGTCTTGGTAATGTTATATGTACTTTTGAGAGGTATGTATCGTCATGTATTGTATTGGTAATTTGTCATTTGCCCTACAAAATGATATTGTTTTTAGATTTTTAATATTTAAATTTTGTGTACTTTATTGAGCTGTGTCGTGTGAAAATTTTCTTTATTAACTAAAATGATATGAGTTAAGTTGTTATTAATTGTCTCAAGTAAATCATCAATTTTAGTTCGATATTGTAAGACAGTGTATGATAACATGTACCAATATTTAAATAAACGTTTTGCTTAAATTGCTACAAGGAACGTGCGGCATACTATATGAAACTAATATAAATACTGACACATTTGTAGAGGAATTTAAACGCAGAGTATATGATCACTCTACACAGGACTGGTATGGAGCGTTAAATAACAGTTCAATGTTACATGTTTTTCGAAGTTGTTAAATCAACTTTGAATATGAGCCCTACTTAGACATTCTACCAAGAAGTTTGAGATACTTTTTTAGTAGACTAAGATTGTAAGCCCACCTATTACAAATTCAAACCGGTCGTTATGCAAGACCATTTCAAGAAACCAACGATATTGCATTTGTTGCGATTCGACCGATATTGAAGATGAATTTCACTTTATTTGTATTTGCCCGACGTTTGGAAACAATACAAAAAAAAATACATTAAAACATGTTATTATAAAAGACCATCGTTGTATAAATATTTAAGTTTACTGCAAACGAATCATAAAAAAGTACTAATAAATGTATGCCTTTATGTAAAATAATTACTTAAAGTAAGAACATCTATTCTAAATGCAAAAATGCTTTAATTGTTCATCCTCTATTTTCTTTTTCTTTTTCTTGTTTTGGTTGTTATATTTAATGTGTACTCACGTCACTTAATTTGCTTGGTAAATGATTTGTTAATATGTATAAAACTTAGTTCCTATCACAATTGAAACACTGTACTGTTTTCATTATGTGTTATTGACGATGTACATTGTACAAGTGAACATAAACTGTATGCCTGTCTGTACTTTTTAGAACGTTTACGTATTTACTATTGTCTGCTTGTCGATGTTGACGAGTCTAGATAAAGTATCTTACAAGAGTGTTGAATGACCATGTTGTAATGTCTGTTTTGTCGATAATAAATATGCATGAGTAAAGCAACGAACATATTGTCTGTAACATTTGATTATACGTCTATGGAGTAAACATACTATGGGTTCCAAAGTATGGCCGTTTCGTGTTGAGGCTTTTGACATGCAATGTCGTGTTGTATGTCGCAAATACAATACTTATTACACTTATTACACTCATTCATTTCAAACGTTTTACTAAATTGTGTATGATGTCCTTCATTCGGAATGACGCTGCAATAAGCACAGATCTAATTCTGTATTTATCTCAACGACTTTTAGAGTTGTTAATTAAATTAAGATCGTACATTAAGAGTTAGTTGATAAGAATTTAGTCGATATAAGTAGGAGGTACAGCGATGGCAACGCATTACAAATGCATGTTTTCTTTATTTCAGTTAATTAATATTACAAAGAAAACACTCACATAATTATAATGACCTGTTTTTTTTCGCAAATATTCTTGCTCGCTGTTAAGGTCATTACTGTCTGTTGATCGGAAAGTTTAATATAAAGAAGTGAAGTAATAACACAAACGCAAAATAAATGTTTAAGTAAAGAGTATGTACAGTGTTATCGATAATTGTTGGTGCATGCATTAATACAAATATATATATATTTCTTAACGTTATCATGTACTTATCTAAGTCATGGAGTAACCGATCATTATTTTGCCGATACTAAATGCTTCGGTTGCAACCTTCGGCAAAATAGATAAAAAATGAAGCACTTACTTAATAATTTAAGATCGTTTTACAGGAATGTTGTGAACTGTTGGGAATATAAAATATCCAACAGACGAATTGATGTTGATTAATTGACTTCCCGTGGACAATCAGTCTATACACGTATTAAATCATCGTAAGGAAAAACAGATGGGTTTACCTTCCTAAATAAATAAAAAAACAAATACAGACATTGTTGACAGGGATACATGCAAATACATTCAAATTGGCGTTCACAACACCTTCATGCCAGTGATATAAGCTAAGACAAGTGTTTACTTGCTATGCTGTAAACTATAATTGATTATAACAGAGTTAACAGATGGTGAATTTGTTTGAATAATATTTGTAAAATACCTTTGTTCCAAATAAGCTATATGATATCAAACTGGATTTTATGGAACTCTAGTTTGTTGTTATTGTTCAAGTGAAGACTACCAACCAAATTTAGAGTTTAGTTCTTATAGTCACTCATATGCCTTGATTTATAAAATGCTGTTTTGAATGTCTCAAATGTGTTTTTATTAGTTCTTAGATCATTCATATCTTGCGAAGTAGTTTTGTTAAAGTATTTTCCAAAACGATTATTTTATCTTCTTATAAGCAAACTGACTCAATTTCATACGATTCTTGCATACATGTCAATGCTAAAGAATACTTGTATTGTAAGGTAATATTAGTTTTGCAAACTAGTTTAATTGTAAGGTAATATTATTGTGGCAAACGAATCGTTTTAGTTAAAGTTTATTACAAAGTAAGTTTGTGTTTGATACCGGCATTTGCTGTAACAGACATAACCAATTACAGTAAACTCATAAAATTAGATAATATAGGTTCGTGTACCTCGATCATGAACTACCGCTAATACATGCTGTGTTTGGAACAGTTCCAATGCATGCCTGGGGCACAACACACCCGCGACCAAGTGTATAACCATAGGCATCCACCTAGACCTTCGAAGTAACTGGTTTAATCAATCAGAAGTAAATGTGTAGATCAATGTTGGAAGCACATACTGAATAATTTAATATCGGTTGACGGGTCTGTTGGAAAATGAAATTTGATTACCGTTGAATACCTCATTGGTTTGATTTCGTTTAATTTAAATCAATTCGCATACCGAGTATGGAATAACAAGTGTTGTTCATGAATCGTCTTTCATTGAAAACTAAGTGATACAGTATTTATATATGTTTGAAAATATTTTGTTTTTTGTTTTATAACATTTATAAGACCTAACAGAAAGAAATACATATCTATCAGTTTAGTAATTGTGAGTGTATAAACATGACATGCATATCTATCAGTTTAGTAATTGTGAGTGTATAAACATGACATGCATATCTATCAGTTTAGTAATTGTAAGTGTATAAACATGACATATCTATCAGTTTAGTAATTGTGAGTGTATAAACATGACATGCATATCTATCAGTTTAGTAATTGTGAGTGTATAAACATGACATGCATATCTATCAGTTTAGTAATTGTAAGTGTATAAACATGACATATCTATCAGTTTAGTAATTGTGAGTGTATAAACATGACATGCATATCTATCAGTTTAGTAATTGTGAGTGTATAAACATGACATGCATATCTATCAGTTTAGTAATTGTAAGTGTATAAACATGACATATCTATCAGTTTAGTAATTGTGAGTGTATAAACATGACATGCATATCTATCAGTTTAGTAATTGTGAGTGTATAAACATGACATATATATCAGTTTAGTTATTGTGAGTGTATAAACATTACATTGAAGGTAAATAATTGAATAGACAAGATTGTTGTTAAATCTCACCTATAGATTATAAACTTACTTTATATCAATGGAATGCAAATTTGTAAAACATATTGGAAAACACTTTCTTTTTCAGCCTATTTCATTTTGTTTAATAAACATTCAAAGATTGCATTCTTATGACGCTGAACAAAGAGTCAAATTGATGTGGTCTTTGTTTGGAGTCCTTAAATAGTTAGAGCTTATTTCATTTGCATTGTTACCTAAAGCTATATGGAAGGAATTATTAACGGCAGTATTAAATGGTAAATTGTACATACGTTGACATTACATTGACATTATTAAAAATAATACAAAGACTCCAGTGTGTATGTTGCTTTATATGGAATCCGTCAAAAACGTTTATTGTTAGCAAATATTATTTTGCTATGTATAATATTCTTACCGTGAATGCCAACTTTGCTTTAAACGGAAATATAACACCAAACATTGAAACGTTTCTCATTTAGAAAGTCAAGATGCTTCGTCAAACAAGTATGTTATGTATGGTACAGTTGAAATTCAGTGATTGCAAAATCGGGCGTCACAATATTTGTAATCAATTTTTATTTTATCATCGACACAACTGTCTTTTATAACTTATACCAGTGTGTCCTCTGATGCACTTAAGGCCTTTTACCTAATTATGATGACACAATTTCTTAATCCATCACTAATCGATACTCGTCCTTAGGTCAATTACGTAAATCTATCACATGTTACGTGTCAAAACATGAAATCTGACACAGTTTATGTTATGACCTATCAATTAGACGATATTGAATTTAATCTTTAAATGAACAAAACAATATTAATATAATAAACTTCATTTACACGTGACAAACTTGTTATATTTGAACACATTGCTGCTTCTTCGATGTTCAGACACCAGTTGATATATTCCAAAATGATTTCGAACGTTACATTTTTCAGTTTGCTTTTCTAAAATACGTCTCATATTTGCAGTAATATTGATACAATATTTCAACCATAATTTTGAATATTATAATATCCCAATACGATCAACCACATGATACAAAACACTTGTGTATGATTCAAGCAATGTTTACAATGCAACATATTTGATATGATCACGTTGTGTAGTCAAATTGTCGCCGGAAATTGCGACTATTGTGCTTAAAACATACACATACTCATAACCAACATTAAAGCTCCAAATGAAGTGTTTGCTTCAAAGAAAGTATATTTCACACATTCTTTGGTTTTAGTATTTATGCCGGATGACCACGGTTGTGTAAGGAATAAAGTGACCAAACGTTCATCAAATACAAGTGTTTCATAGGCAAATGGGCTTGTTCTCATGAAGCGTCAAAGTACATTTTTATCACCACTGACGATGTCAATAATGATTGTGATTCATTTGCATAGGAAAAAGTATTATCAATTTCAACCAGGATAAAATGGTCGGTAAAAGATGTACCGTAAATGTACATGAACTTTACCAATTTTCGTGCTGGTTACAAAATGATTTCCAGACAAGGTAGACCAATTAAGATTCGACGACGAAACAGACGACAATGGATTTACTGATCTACAGCAAATGATGGTAATTAAAGTTAAGGAGATTATGAAGGTTACGAAGAAAGAGACAGCAACGTAAACGATGCGATATGTAATATCAAATGCAATACAAAGCCGTTGAATGTAGTGTGGAGTTGGAAGTAAATAGCAACGAGACATTTATCTGATATAAAATGCACATTATAATACAACACCAAAATGTAAAACAATAACATGGCTAATTTATAAGAGCGCGTAAATGAGAACATAACATGTAGTTTACAGATATAACAAGTAAATATCAGCAAAACGATATCTATCAATCATATCCAATCACTTCAATGAAACAATTGTTTTTTACTCGGCTACTTGATATTTCATGAATACACCAGTTTGATTCTAAACAGATATACGTCACATGATTTGTTGAGTGTGCAAAGTTCTATTTAACTCTGTCGTTTTAATCGGAACAGCACTTGTATAGATGTTTTCCCCAATTGGACTCAACAAATGTGTAGGTCTCTTCTGCTTAATATTTCAATCAGTCAGCCGCCTTATCCTGTAACAAAAAAAAATTGTCGCATAGGTGAGAATGTTGGCATAATGTTTATAGCAATCTACATAATTGCTACTTCGCTTTATGCTATAATGCAATATAAATACACTTATTAGTATATTGTACGCATAAGCGTTGTGATGTATTATAATATAATGTAATTAACGTACGTAAACTATAATCTGGCGAGCTTTGAAGACACCAAATTAAATTATTTCTGACTTTAAAGAGCTAACACGTGCTTTTATGTTCAATAATGTAGATGTTTAATGCTATTCGTCATAAAAAGTTATTGTGTGGAATTAGGCGTCACATATTGAACAGTGTATAGATAAAATGTGTCATTATGTATTATACTAATATATATAATAAATACCCATCAATTTATAAATTGAGGCAGTTAGTTATGTGTTGTCAAGTGTATACTTTCCTTTGTAAGTGATTACTTGTTATAGTGAAATGTTTGATTAGCCTTTCAACCAGTTTGTTGGCTTCAACAGTTACAAAGCGGTAATGCCAGCCGTACTCCTTGTTATGTTAAGTGTTATGGCTTTTGAATTGCCCTGTGCTGTGTAGGCTTCTGGTTGCTTGCATTTCACTCGCGGATGGCTACACGAATTTCTCTCAATATTGTATACCATGTTCATGTTTTATGTTGCATACACTATGGTTTTAGTTTCTGTTCCGCTGAATTGTAATAAGTCTGTTCAGTTTACCCGTAATGCGTTTTATAATAACACCAATTTTGGTACGACATACATGCGGTTTAGATCAAGGGTAGTTTTGTAGTTTTTATGGCAAAGGCACGCCTGTGAAAATCTTATAAATAAGGTGTTTATTGACTGCTTCTTCTTCAAAGCTTCTCAAATTAAGTGCACCATGGTTAATATGACGCTAAACAAATTATGTTTTCCTATATCGTAAATTATCTTGAATGAGTGTCTGCCTCCCGCCTTTGATCGTCTATGTCAAGAATTATACAGAAGTTTTGAATTTATATTGATGGCGCTGTTTTGTCTGTTTTGATATCTTTTTATAAGAAATCTGGTCGCAAAGTTTGTGCTTGTTTTTTTTTTATATAAATATAAAATATTTTTTTCCTTTCTGTGTGTTTCTGTTCACACAACTGCAATTGAAATATAGTATACATCGGAATATATTCTTCATTGTATATTAAAAGAAATATATGTAGTGTAGACAATGCAATGATCATTACAGAAATACATCTTAAACTTTAAACTTAATTTCGCATGGTATACATTACAAAGACTTAAGTCCGTACTTACATAACCGACTATAAATGTGTTAGGGATTCAATTCAGAGCGTTTCCACACAAGAGTGAATTAATAGAAATTGATCTGGGAAACATCATCACTGCACATGGTGTCAATAATATATTTATGGTATATACATGGAATTAGTATATCAAAAGATATGCATAGCGAAAGGATAATTCGTGTATGTTTTCTTTATTCAGGAAATGTTTATAAAAATCAGTATAAGTATAATTGGTATGTTTGGATAAGAAAATAAGAAATAGAAGCTCCCTCGCATGATCGAACATGAATGTTAGTTTTTCAGTCAGTTTAATAATAATGCGGTCACTATGATAGTTGGTGAGTAACAATTGTTTCACACATTATTATGCTTTTTGTCGGTTGTAGTTTAGGCCAACATAATAGTTATCAAATCTGATCATTAATGTATCTAGATCATGAAGTAACCGCTAATAAGTACTTCGTTTGAACACATTTTGATGCGTACTCGCGGGACAATACGGCTGGCTTTTTACCGTGTGCAGCTATCAAAGCCTTACCAGATAGTCGTTGCTGTAGCCGGCAGAATTGATTATGTTGAAGCAATAAATGGATACTTTAATATCGTTTGACAAGTCTGTTGTTAAACTGTATGGCATTGAACATAAAACGCAGGCGAATCCTTATTGGATTTAATTTTATCTCAATTGATTATTACCCAACATAAATAATATTGATCTTAACGCATTACCTGTTTATGGTACAAAGTAACATAAAAAATTATGTAAGTTTTTTTGTCGTGTCGTTAATAAAAGTGTCATTGTTCCTTCAATTGCTCTGCATGAGCCTGTCGCAAATATGTTTGCAGATTTATTTCCGTGGCTGCTGCTTCATGTATTTAATATCGCTTAAATTGTTAAAGTGCACAAAAAAAAAAAAATTGATTGGGGTATTGAAAAAAAGCACAAAGTTCTCAAAAATGACAAAGTTAAAATGTTATTGATCCTTAAAACTACCTAGGTTATATGGAATGGACAACAAAAACTGGATTTGGTTGTTGGGCTCACATTGTAAAAGATAGGCTCACTGTTGATTAAGCTGGCATAATGGCTAAACAGGTTGCAGAACGGTACTCCGCCATTCGTTTATCGTCCATGAGTGACAGTAGACACAAATCACAAACACAAGTCATGGGTATTATGTGTGGAACACTTATCGATACGCAATTGGACAATATATGTATTAACGGTTATTTATAGTTTTTATACAATTTTGATTTTGGTAGGTTTAGACNTTCCTATATCGTGAACTATCTTGATTGAGTGTCTGCCTGTCGCCTTTGATCGTCTATGTCAAGTTTTATACAGAAGTGTTGAATAAATATTGATGACGCTGTTTTGTCTGTAATGTTTCATGTAACTGAAACTGAAACTGATAATGATTCATGCTGTATTACGCATGCGTTAAGCATATAGTCTGCAACATTGAACTAGACGCTAGGGATATCTTTTTATAAGAAATCTGGTCGCAAAGTTTGTGCTTGTTTTTTTTTAATATAAATATTAAATATGTTTTCCTTTTTCTGTGTTTCTGTTCACACAACTGCAATTGAAATATAGTATACATCGGAATATATTCTTCATTGTATATTAAAAGAAATATATGTAGTGAAGACAATGCAATGATCATTACAGAAAAACATCTTTAACTTTTAACTAAATTTCGCATGGTATACATTACACAGACTTAAGTCCGTACTTACGTAACCGACTATAAATGTGTTTGGGATTCAATTCAGAGCGTTTCCACACAAGAGTGAATTGATAGAAATTGATCTGGGAAACATCATCACTGCACATGTTGTCAATAATATAATTATGGTATATACATAGAATTAGTATATCAAAAGATATGCATAGCGAAGGGATAATTCGTGTATGTTTTCTTTATTCAGTAAATGTTTATAAAAATCAGTATAAGTATTATTGGTATGTTTGGATTAGAAAATAAGAAATAGAAGCTCCCTCGCATGATCGAACATGAATGTTAGTTTTTCAGTCAGTTTAATAATAATGTGGTCACTATGATAGTTGGTGAGTAACAATTGTTTCACACATTATTATGCTTTTTGTCGGTTGTATGTTTAGGCCAACATAATAGTTATTAAATCTGGTCATTAATGTATCTAGATCATGAAGTAACCGCTAATAAGTACTTCGTTCGAAAACATTTTGATGCGTACTCGCGGGACAATACGGCTGGCTTTTAACCGTGTGCAGCTATTAAAGCCTTACCAGATAGTCGTTGCTGTAGCCGGCAGAATTGATAATGTTGAAGCAATTAATGGATACTTTAATATCGTTTGACACGTCTGTTGTTAAACTGTATGGCATTGAAAATAAAACACAGGCGAATGCTAATTGGATTTAATTTTATTTCGATTGATTATTACCCAACATAAATAATATTGATCTTAACGCATTACCTGTTTATGGTACAAAGTAACATAAACAATTATGTAAGTTTTTTGTCGTGTCGTTAATAAAAGTGTCATTGTTCCTTTAATTGCTCTGCATGAGCATGTCGCAAATATTTTTGCAGATTTATTTCCGTGGCTGCTGCTTCATGTATTTAATGTCGCTTAAATTGTTTAAGTGCACAAAAAAAAAATTTTGATTGGGGTATTGAAAAAAAGCACGAAGTTCTCAAAAATGACAAAGTTAATATGTGACTGATCCTTAAAACTACTTAGGTTATATGGAATGGACAACACAAACTGGATTTGGTTGTTAGGCTCACATTGTTGAAGATAGGCTCACTGTTGGTTAAGCTGGCATAATGGCTAAACAGGTTGCAGAACGGTACTCCGCCCTTCGTTTATCGTCCATGAGTGACAGTAGACACAAACCACAAACACAAGTCATGGGTATTATGTGTGGAACACTTATCGATACGCAATTGGACAATATATGTATTAACGGTTATTTATAGTTTTATACAATTTTGATTTTGGTAGGTTTAGACAACGTATAATCAGTCAACGTGTTTCATGAACATTTAGTATGTAATATAATTATTTATGTAATGCTTGGAAATTGACAGCCAATCAAATTTTCTTCTACATAATATTGCTAGACAATTCAAGGAGCGTTTGTACGGTATATCAAAGTTAGTTATTCTCGCAGTTCATCATTTATGTCAAGCAAACCAAATGCATTGTCGGTTGAAATGGATGACGCCGGGCTGTCTTTTATGTAATATGCCTGAGTATATGCATGACACGCAGAGCATGCAATCCGCCTGGGAACACTACTATTCTATGATTTGGACAGCATGGCTGGCTTGAGTATTAAATGTCCGATGTAGGCAATCAAGATTGTAAACTTAGATTATAAAAAGCAGATTGAAACAGAGGAACAATATAACGTCGTGTTCGCATGTACAGTGCGTTCAGTGCAGATAAATGATCACTACACTAACAGATTTGACATTTTGTTCCATATCATCCGTTCAGTATTGCCGCATTTAATTTACAACAGTACCAAACAATAACTACGTGTATTGTATTTTTATTTTACAAACATTTGCCTGGCGCAAGGTGGCTGCATTGATAGAAATTGATTGATATCTCAATTTAGTCATACGAAATATAGATACAGATCGTCATTTAGAGAGATGTATTGACAAGATGACAATTTCATTGATATGCATGGACGCTCAATTGCAAGATGACATTGTTAACCTCGTTTGCTTGGAACAAATATATCATTTTTGTTTTTCTAATATTGGTCGAGAGTCTTCTTAGTTTGCTAGCAGGATTAAGCAACATTATCGCATATAAATATAAAAATTTGACCAATATTTGAAAAACGCGACCAATACGAAAAACCGTGACAAATACCAGATTTAACAAATCAAAAGGCATTTTTAACTCGGCACGAACGTCATTCGACCAATCTTAATTCACGATTAGCGCGGAAGATACCAGATGGCATTTGCTCACGCCAAACAAATAACCGTAAGCACCATAACATAAATACATTTCAATTGAATAACTAATCAGCTAAAAAATGGTTGGATGTTACGAAGAGCAATAGGGTTATGTTGGAGGTGCGTCATAATATATCACACAACCTAAAATCACATAATCGTAAAAACACTTGAAACATTTGTTTTGAAAATTATATATATATATATGTGACTGCTTTTGCAAATGTACACATTATTAAAGGTTGAACGGGTGGCATAATGCATTTGGAAAACACTGTTCTATGACACTTTGGAGACATAAAATAAATAACGAAAATACATCATTAGAGCTAAGATTGTGCATAAATGAAGTTTCGCATAACCTATTTAAATAACGAAAACGAAACTGAAAAACTTAATAACGTTACAGTAAATTTTGCAGTTTTTTTGTCTAAATGTATTATTAAATATATAATTTTAACTCACTTTCTCGATTTANAATATATCACACATCCTAAAATCACATGATCGTAAAACACTTGAAACATTTGTTTTGAAAATTATATATATGTGACTGCTTTTGCAAATGTACACGGTATTAAGGGTTGAACGGGTGGCATGATGCATTTGGAAAATTCTGTTCTATGACACTTTGGGGACAGAAAATAAATAACGAAAATACATCATCCGAGCTAAGATTTTGCATAAATGCAGTTTCGCATAACCTATTTAAATAACGAAACTGAAAAACTAACTTTATAACGTTACAGTAAAATTTGCAGTATTTTTGTCTTAATGTTTTATTAAATATATAATTTTAACTCACTTTCTCGATTTACATGGTGAAACAGCCTTAATGAATAGGGTAATTTAAATTCATCTGGCAGATCATTCAAGCGTCGACAAAAGAAAATTTCACTAATTACTGCATCGTCTGGATGTGTACATCTTACATAATATTGCCTCTAACCCAGACACATCTCTTAATGCAACAAAGTTTTCCAATTTCCGACATCTTTGTAACAGGGTCGAGTTTTGCTCCTGTATTGGAATCACTATCAATAAGCTACTTAAGGATTTGGCTAGACACAGAAATAATTGGGCGCCTCAATAAAGTGCGGCGGTCGCTTGGAAAACAAATGTGTCTTTGCTCCTGGTAGCAAGATTTTATTTATTCATGTATTTTTACAATTTTGGTAAAATTAAAGATTGTGTTCAACTGCAACAAAATACATTTGTGTGTGTGATGTGCATTCCATAATGTTTTCGTGTAATACTTTATTAACTAGCCAAAACTACGCAAACAAAACACAAAACACATATATTGAAAGCAAGGCAAACCGGCTTATGTTAAACTTGTCTAAAAAAACAGGAAATCGTCGCCAAGGGAACTTAATGGCGATTACACTTTTTATGATGGAATGTGTATGTTGAATTTATTTGTTATATGTATTTGTTTTTATTTAATGAAAGGTGTACATTTTTTTCTAAGTAAGTGTGATGACGTTTGGCCGTTAACTATTGACTATGTGTAGATTTAGAATTGATTTGATTCGTTTACAAACATTGTCAAATGGTTGTATTGGTATTGGTTGTTTTTATGTCCTTAGCATAATATCGCGGGGAAGTACGTGATACGAAAAATATTTCATTACCTGGTAAGCTCGTTTCATTCAACCAACACATACAGAGTTAGTTTTGAAATTACTTTGCAAATACTTTCAAATATATTCAATATCTTCCTTTTTATGTAAACAATGGTTTAAGTTTTAATCCATTATTCTCGTTTATTCCATAACGGTGAACACATATGACATTATTTGATGGTTACAACAAACAGTTAATGACAAAAAAAGCAACAACCAGTGTTTTGTGTATCAGTATATCTTAAGTTGTGATTTCTTTATTATTCTACTGCAATCGCCTTAAACAATTTATCCATCGATCAGTCACTTTTACTTTAGCTGCCTTAATACATGATGCCTTTATGTCAGCTGGTTAAAAATAAATATACCATGTTATAAAAACACATGAACACGACGAACCGGCCTCAATAGCACTTTATATAATGAAAGGACGATAATAACACCATTTCGTTATTTATTCTCGTTTATAAATTCTAAAGCGCGAGCATTTTGTAAAAAAAAAATACTACCTATCTACACAAAGAATATTATGTAAGGGAACACAAATATCGCGTGCCCTCAAGTGCGAACAGCCACACATATATTCACAGAATAATGCTGCAGTGAACATTTTTCAATTTTGAAAAAGGAACGGTTTATCTAACGTTCCGGTATTTCCGCTTTCTATATGTAAAATGCTTGCTTTCCTATGTACTTTACTTACAGAGCATATTCACACAAATGTATCCATCCAACGACAAATTTTGTAGTTAAAATGAAGGAGTTTTATGTATAAAACATTGACTTCTAAGCGTTAATAATAGGGTTACGTATATGATAAATGATAAATGTTTTACGACATGCAGCGTCTGAGATTAATCGTCACTTCAATGCCACGCTATAGTTAATATCGTCAATCGGCATTAACTGGAGTGTGGTTTTTATATGAAGCGTAATTTAATAAATAATTCCTTATACAGACACACTGAACATTACAGGCAGAAACCAGTCGCAAAGCTAATTTGATGGCCATCGATTACCAGTAAGTTAACATGAATCTGTAAAACAAAAAAACACGGGATGTGTAATCGTTAAGATATGCCTCGAGTTTGTTCCAGTTATTAGAGGATTGACCAACGCCCATGTTCAGGTCATCCCACAACAATGATTTTGCAATGAAATATAATCCTTTTAAAATTAATTGTCTTAGTGTTGTGTTGTGTGTGCAGTTTATGATTCAGGTTCATCTATCAGATACACATAAACTGAACAGTCTGCAACTGGTTAAGTATCGTTGATTACAAAACTTGTAAACATATTCTTAATGAGAAGCATGAGCCGAATCATGTATTTCTGATCATAGTATCGCCTCTTGGTTGTATTATTATTGTGTTCCAATCATTGTGATAAAATAAGTATAAATTATTGTTTTGCACTGTCACTGGTAAATAGTTGCACGCTCAATGAATGTGGTTTTTTATAAACTGGGCTTCAACTTGAGAATGTAATCAATTTAACGACATTTAAACAACACATGCGAAATTCTTTATTTGAAAGTTTACAAACGCCTCCATAATGTAGTTATATCTGTTTTATAAAAGTTGAAGGTCCTAATTGCGAATCCTTATACGATCTTGTTTTTGCAGTGTTATAACGATACAACACATACAATACACTTGAATAATTTGCGATTTCTACAGTTCTTTCGCCAACGGTATGTATTTCGTGCACCTGTACGCTATGCCTGATCGTTGAGGTACAATTAGCGCGCCGGGCGAGTTAGCTAGCAAATAATTGTTACTCTATCAGATTTTTTAGACATGATTCTAAACATAATGAAGATACTGAATCATGTGTGGACGATCAAGACCACTGGAAAAGGACGAAGAATCATCTTCAGAACAAGAAGTGAACAGAATGCCCATGATCAACTCATTTGCCTGAACTATACCGGTAAATGACCAGGAAATTGGTAATCGTATAAGCCCAACGATGATTTCAATGTTTTTAATCAGATAATAATGGCATCGTCATCCCCTTGATGATAATTGTTTAACAGATTATCCTTTGCTGGAGACATAAACAAACAGCAACTGAACAGGTCTTACTTAAGGCATTTCGTTTGGTCGCTAAGGCCGACTTTTTATTTACCCTTATATACGTTTACGAAACGTCGGTCGACACAGCGTATTGCGCAAAATGTTGCAATGACTATCCATAAGCGGGTGCCCACTCACTACAAATGTGGCCAATGTTTGATTGCCGTTCATACTGGTGGAAAATATGACTTTGTTCTCGGAGCGCAGTTCATAACAAGGCCTTGACTACCACTGGCGATTGTGATTACGGGATGAATAAGACTAATTTTACAATGAGCGAATTGCTGAAATGTTGCCTTATTTGAAATGCCTTAAAGCAGAAAAAAAGATAATAAGGTATGTCAAAAATTAGTCTCGTGAAATGTTAAATCCAATGAATGTTAATGTCGTGTTTATCCATGACATTTATATTTTCAGGCATGGTTACATCGGTACTAGATACAATTTGATAAAATGTTTCTTATACCACAGTACAGTTGCAGTAAACACGAACTCACAGACCGATGCTATCGATTGCTTTCGACGAATTCGTGTAAGCACAGTATATAAATAGGTGTATATTAATATATTCTTCGGGGCGTGCACAGCATAATATTTTCCGCTTTGGCACAGATTGGAGTCTAGCGACTGGCATGTGAAGATATGGGCAAAGCAATGTGTGATCATTGAGCACGCGATCACGTCAATATTAATTATTGTGTTATCCACCAAGATGCTAGAGATGATACAGACAATGACAGCGACCGCAGGACCGAAATGTCTTCAGAATGACTCTTATATGGCTTCATTCTGTTATGTAGTGTACAAATGTACTTGTGTTAAACTCTCGTTGTTAACGTCGTTAATTGTATTATATTAACATGTAAAAAACACCATTAATACAATGCGATGATACAATATAATGCAGGTATAATACAATGCGATGACTTTGTGTCGTGTTCAACTGCGTTACAATCACCTGTACGGCTAAGAAAAGAAGTTGTAAAATGCAAAATTGTCCTTATATTGTATAGTCCTGCGATGATAGCGCTACGTTAAGTGGCTTTCGTAAACTTTGAAATAAAAAGTTTACATTCATAGCTTAATGTTTTCATAATGACAAAATGCTCAAGGTAAAGACAAGTTTATAAATAACCGAGCGGTTCATTACTCCCCAGTGATAGTTAAATAAAATCGAGCAATAGAGTGAACCGCATAAACAAACTTAAATCGTCAATTATGTACAAGATGTGGTGGGCAGACATAACGCTGCAATTTGTAATTTGTTTTTCTGTTTTTCAGCACTGTCTAGTGATATTTGAATAAAGCCAGGATACCAACAAAATGATGTGATTTATATATCTTATTAGCGCCAATATGCAAGGCGGCCAGATAAATAGAAACCTGGTTAATCCGACGCGCCATGTAATACAACACGTAATATTATTTAGGAACTAATATCAACGTCAATTTGGTTTGTGTTTTCTCCCTGGATATTGCTATCATCCGTGCACTCGATTTTTTGGGCAACGTTCTACACATATAAATGAAGTAAAATATTTCTTTTATAATGAATTAGTTAGAATTATGTCATTTTGAAACCTTGTATGGTCTCTTCTGATCAAAATCGTTAGTTCATACAAAACAGTATTGTATATTTAAAGTTCGATACTACAAGCTCGGATGTGCATGGTTCGATAACTTGAATTCATTCTGCTCTTAAAGATAGCTGCAGCAGTGGCTTTTTTAAGTAATAAACACATAACATTATTTGTTAATGAAATCATTTTATTACATCCGTTTGACTCGGTTATGTTGCACACAAAAATAAGCGTTATCTTATAATATCAATTGATATTTATAATGGAAAACAATTGCCTCATCTGCAGGAATGTCCGCGTCAAACTAGATTTTAAAGCAACAATAAGAACAAAATCGGACTACATAGTGATATGGTAACATTAGTTTCATGTTAGAACTATGAAGATTATAATTTCTAACGATACCCATTATCTGTTTCGATTTATGCTCATAACGTTACAAGAAAGTATAAGACTTTAAATGTGTGTTTCACAACACGCGAAATTATGTGACATTCACGTGTTGCAGATTGTAATGCTCTTGCTAATATCTGTACGATACTAACACAATTCATAATTCATAAACATATATATATATATATATATATATGTATTTACAACCCCACAATTTTGNTGTGTGTGTGTGTGTGTGTGTGTGTGTGTGTGTGTGTGTGTGTGTGTGTGTGTGTGTGTGTGTTTGTGTGTAATGTAATGCATACTTAGAGAAGAACTGCCACGTTTGGACATGCTGTACAACATAGGACACAATTAACCGAGCAGGCTGATTTGATTACCCAGAGTAGGTTGAGCTATACTTACTATGACCATTGCAAATAATGAAGTACACCGATAGCATATAGTACATAATACTAATTCTGTACGCTGGGGTGTATGTTAAGCATTGAAGTGACAAATGGATAGCGATCATTAAAAGTGACGATATGGGCTCATATGGAACGCATAGTGTGCTATTTCATTCGGAATGATATTGTCTTCTTGTTTGACTCGTTTGTCTGGATAAAGAGTTTACCGTATAATATTAATGAAAATATTGTACATTTTCGTGTGATGAAAAGCCTGTAAAATCAATGAAATTAGAACTTTGATGGAGTCATATATTCCAAAGGAGAAGATTTATCAAACTTTGTAATTTACTCCTTTAAGTATTGAAAAACTCCATTCGAGTTTTCGAATAACACAGTTTATGAAATGAATGGCTTACAATTCCGTAAATGGACTAGAAACGAGTTCGAATTTAGACATGCGATACACATGACTCAATCATGTTGATGTCATGATATTGCGAAAAATAGCAAGAACATCAATAAACATGAAGTCGAACACATACATTATATTGGTATTAGCGTAATGTGGCGTTAAATGTTTAAAATGTTAATATAACATATTTCCGGTGATTTAGCAAATTGGCGAATCAAATACGACACTGGTAGCCATTGGAAGATGGAGCAAAAGCGTCGAATGGCAAATAAAATAGAAATTAAAACAAAAGTATTCCATCAACAGTTAATTAAACATTAATAAGTTGAGCATGAAATGAATACTGATATAGTCACACACTTGCATCACGTTCTCATTAGGAGTACGAATTATACAAATTTTTGGACGTCATCCAGTCTAATATATACTTAAAACATTATATATATATGAACAAGGCCTGTCACACAAAACAATTATGTGTGGTGTCAATCAAAGTCTTAGTCTTATTTATAAGACGCGCAAAGAATTTAGAGATACTTTTTATATGGGCTAAATTCATTGTTCTCGTTACAAGGTCATGTCTTGTATTCTTCGGCAGGTTAACGAAAGCAAAAGACACGCCCGACGTCAATAAAGCATAACCTAAAGAAGCGTGACCTGTGCGGGAGAGTTATCCCGATGACGAGTAACGCGATGTCGATCCAATTAGGGCCAATTCCTCTTTAACGCGTGTATGAGGCCTCGTTTAAGCACCTGAAATGTAAACAAACTAAAAGAGCTATTCGCATTATGTATTGTTTATAAAAAAACGAATTAAAATAGCAAATATTAAGCAACATAATATCACAGAATATATTGGTTTTAATAGGGTAATATGAAATAATTACAAAACGCCGATGCCAACCAAATCTTCTCCGTTAGATTGGATTCGGCACAGTGTCGTGATACTTCTTAAAACATGCGAACGACACGCGACAGAATGCGTGATTGGTTCTCTGATTTTGACCTTGATAAGCAACGCACACACGAACAGTTACCTTCGTTTAGAACCGCATTCACACTCTGTTTGAAACGGAAACATACGTGGTATGCAAAAGAAACACTTTTGATTGTGTTTATTTTACCTTGATCATAGTTCTGACATTCTGACACAAAAAATACAGAAATATTTTTTTTGCACTCGTTAATATTACTTAATAAATTGTATTATAAAATTACATTAGATTTATTATAAAGGCATAACATATTTATTATATAAACAAATAATGGATAAAAGTACGATTTTTAAATACATAACTATATAAGAGTTTATAGCAAATAATTATTTCACTTTCGGCCTTATTCATACAAATACAGCTAACTATCCTACTAAGCAGAAACCAATAATGCAGATTATCAAGGTTGATAAATACAAGACGGAAGACATGGGTAGTTGCTACTTAGGTATAAATGATATAACAATAGCCGAGAACAGCGGAATACATTACAATCATAATGAATATAATTTTCACGTAATACCTACATCATGCTTAGAGAATCTAGGCCATTTCCATATTAAGAATGTCCGTGAGTCGTCCGAAGAACCGGACAATTCTGCGATCAAGGGTCAATGGTTTTAACTCAAAGAAATATGAATATGCTAATTCATAATCGTATCAAAAACTAACACATCCAATCACGTGACATACGAAATTGGAAGTAGGAAATCTAAGCTGAAGCTCCTACCCATAAATAGAACCGCGCTCGGCGAACTTGCCAGTGTGTGTTCTGGTATTATTTCAGAATAAAATGGGATGTTTTACATCGACTATGATTGAAATTCAGCAAACGTTCATTTGCAAGTTCATTTATATGTTCTTTGGAAGACGTGTACTGCGTTCCGTAACATGGAAATATAGTTTGCATATAACAAACGATGATTAATAAGTGCTCAAGGCATTTAAAAGTGTATGCATAAAACTTATGCATTGTATTTTAAAGAACTGTACCATTAATTTTTCTATTTGTAAATGAACGTCACTACATAACGGATCCGTTTTAACAGATGTAAAGCATTATGAATAAATAATAATATTGTTTTGAACGGGCATTAGTTCATGTTCATTATTTAAAGAGTATTATTATACTTGCATAACATCACAAGATTTTGAGAAATGCTATGCATCGTATCATGCTGTTATTTACAGAAAATATAAGATGAAATCAAATTAGGGTATATCTCTAATCTGAACATTATAAAGCTGCATACAACAAATATTCCGAAGTCATCATCGAGAAAAACGTTAAATTATGTAGAACATAACGCAGATTTGCATGAAAAACAAGTAACACTTACCAACTAGAAATCCCTCCAGATCAGGAAAGATTTTACTTGTGAATGCAGTGTCTGTCGTTTTAAAAGAGAGCACTGCACTTGAAGTTCGAAATACATTAAATAGCTGATGTTGTGGGACGGACGGTTCCGTTATATATAAAACAAACTCATAAATATGCAGACACAGAACTTCGATATAGAACAATAACAACACATTAGTGTATGTTAATCTAAATTACATCAATGAATGGACCATTGCGGACTTCATATACGTTCGATTATTCTCCTCACAATGGCTTGATCTGTAGAAAAACATAGCTTTAAAGCATAGATTCCAATTAAAGAGAGGAAACACGATTTTACCGACAACATTTAATTTTCTTAATCTAAAACGAATAAATGAATATTGAATATTGACGAGGAATGTTAAATCAAAAACACCATGAATAGCATTATAATAGTATAATAAATCAAAGTTTGTTTTACTTTAATGTCTTTGTTTAAACATGTATGAGTTTTGACAAAACGAAATAAAATCCTGTTCAATTGCATAAATTCTAATTTGGTTGATTTGCTTAAACCCCTTGTTCTGAACTTTAATTTGAGTTTCTCATCCGCCAATGTTTTTTTTTTCTTTTTTGATAACTTTTACTTAAATCCTATAGCGTTGCTTATATTTTTACATATATCCATAGCCTTTACTATTTTGTTGTCTTCAAAATGACGTGCATTACGAAACCAAATGCGCGCTATTTTGAGATGCACGTAAGGGTTGTTAAGGAAATGGCATGGACAAAGAAATTGCAAATGTGCGTTCATAACCCGATTTACAAATTAATTGTGATGCCGTTACAGTATATAATTCCATTGTTCGACTATGTTTTAGTACCTCAACTTATGGTTGAAGCATCAATATATATTGCAAAACGGAGTACATAGAGACATGCGGTCGAAAATCAAGTAAATGGGACTCATGCTAATTAGGCTAGCATTATTTATACGTTGTATGTGTCTTCTATCATCACCCAAGGTTTTGTTCGTACACGATTCCACGAGTTTTGTGAAAACATATAAGTAAATTACTTGGCTATACCTTTAGAAATTCGAATTCAGGGTTTAATAGCTTCAGTGTCATAATCTTTTAACAGCTCTTTTGGTGCGCTTATTAGGCTAATACAGTGTGTATCACATCGGTACGCAAATAACCACCCTTTCTGGTTGGATGTCTAACTTCTTATGTACAATTTAACCTGATCTATGAAACACGATTATTGTAAGTTGCAACATAATAAGTATATTCTAATTTATGACTTGTCTTATGCATAACGTTGCCCAGTGTACTTCATTTAATATAAATTGGTATTTACATCGAGAGTTTTTCCGAAAATCGATATGCATTACTGACCATTATACTGATTATTGATTGACATTTTAATGGGCTGTTTAACTAGTTTTCATTATACTTTTTATTCCAATATAGCGTATTGAGAATATTTTATCAAGCAGTGTTTGTCGCTTTCTGTTTATTCTCTTAAATAGAATGCTATATTAAGATAAAGTATTGCCATAAATAAAAGACCACGAACGTGCGTATACTAGAAATACAATACAGACTTTACGATTTACACGCAAACGTATTTATATGTATGTATATTGGATAACTACATACAGCGCACGCAATGAATAATAAGTAGGGTTCAACTCAATAACAGTGACACTAGGTAAAATATTCACATATAATAGCATACTACCAATTAGTGAATTCGTATTATAACATATTGCTTGATGTCAACATTAACATTTATTTACGTCAAAATAAATTCCGTGCAGCAATTTAAAGAAGTGAAACTCCAGAAGCTCCAACAGTATTGTATTTCTAGTATACGCACGTTCGTGGTCTTTTATTTATGGCAAAGTACTCAAATCAGCCTGCTCGGTAAATGTGCACTTCTTATAGTATACATTTTTGTAATATTTTTATAAATGGAAGAAAACTATTTTTATACTTCAGCGCAAGATAAAGAACAAATCTACACTGAAATACATTTTATTTAATAATTTTGATTAACGAGGCAGTGTGAATTTCCGAATGATAAGTTTTCAACATGAGCGTATCTAATTTTCATCTCCGTTAACGTTCTAAATTAGCTCAAGAAAATATAAAAGCAGAACACGGAATAACCAGGTTGATTCAAATATGCGTTCTGAGAATAATAGGATTAGGTCAATGTCTTTCAAGGATGGAAATAGAATTAATGACTTACTTACTGTGACTTAATACTTTATTTTCCAAGAACTGAAGGCACATCAATACAGTTTTCTTCCATTTATGAAAATATTACAAAAATGTATACAATAAGAAGTGTACATTTACCGAGCAGGCTGATTTGAGTACTTTGCAAACTTTAAGATATACTCACTATGACCTTGGCGAATAAAGGAGTCCACCGATATCATATAGTACATAGTGTTAATTCTGCAAGAAGGCGTTTATGTAAGGCATTGTATTTACAAATGGATGTCGATTCATTAAAAGTTGTGAAATGAGTTCATATGGAACGCATAGTGTGATATTTCATTCGGAATGCTATAGTTCTCTGGTTTGGATATAATGCCTATGTTAAGAGGGTACCGTATAATATTAATGTAAATATTACACATGTGCGTGTAATTACACGCCTGTAAATCCAATGCAATTATAACATCGATGGAGTCTGTTTTCAAACGAGAAGATTTATCTAACTCTGTATTTTACTCCTTTAAGAAGTGAAAAATTCCATGTAAGTTTTCGAATAATGCATGTTATGATATCGATTTGTAACAGTTTTGTAAATGGACTAGAAACGAGTTGGAACACAGACATTTTTATCGTCATCATCATGTTAAAGCCATGACAAATAAACATTGCGGAACTTAGCAAAGAGTAGGAATCAAAAATAAAACCGAAAGAAATAAACGTTTTTTTAAATTAGTGTAGTTTTGCGTCTTGTGTTACGAATGCTAATATAACATATTCTCGATGATGTAGCAAAGTGTCAAATCATAATATTACACTGATAGCCATTGGTCACTGGAGCACAAGCGTTGAAGGGCGAATGAAATAGAAATTTTAAACATCATATTAAATCAATTGATATTTCAACATTTACAAGTTTATGATGCACATAATTTGTTTTTTTCTGATATAGTTACAAGCTTGTATCACTTTTGCTGGTCGAGTACTATTTACAAAAATGTGTGTACGTCCTCTAGTCTTCTAAACACTAAAACAGATATTAATCTTGTATACTACTGGAATACCTTTCAAGTCCAGATTGAACGGACGATCGGATGGTATTTGTTTACGCGATGTGTGCAATATAACACATGTTTTAATGTATCCAAATGCATTTTAATACTTGTGAACTAATCGTCTTGATTTAGTCTCTAATTTGACCGTGAATTGCAGTCATACGTCACGAAAGTTATTGGCGCATTTACAAAAGAACATGCAGTTTTCACACAACAGGGTTGTTCAAAATCATCTGACATGAAAAATTGGCAATTTAATAGCGTCAATCGTGTGATTTTGAGCTTATTAATCTTTGTCCTTTTGTAGTTCAAGCCTTATAATCGCGGTTAAAGTAAAGTACATCGTAATTTATGATATTCTATTCAGGATATGTTAACACTTGATATGTGCAACAAGAAGAAAAGACGAATTACTCGCGGAATGGCCATACATTTATAACGTTTATTGTGATTTGCGACTCCCTATTTAATTTTGTTCAAGAAACACATTATTGTTGTACTATATTTATTTTATTTCAATTTTTAACATTTTGAGTTGTCCGATATCAGCAATGCCTAATAATATATTCTGAATACTTTTCTCCTGGAAAAATTTAATATTACTCCTTCAGATGGGAATTGTAATGCTTACTCAATTTAAAGCACATTCAATATTATAGTTTTATACATATTCCGTAATACTCCGTGGTTTTTTATTGCGTCATAAATAAACTGTGAACAAATGAGCCTTCTTCAAAGCTACCCCAATAATGGTTTTAACATCATTATCATCATAATTGACAAAGTAATAATTATTCCTTCATAAAAAGAGATTACATATTCAATTGTTCGAAACAGATACACATCACATTTCCCATTACTGTGGCAGATAAGGAGGAAAAAGCATGTATGGACTTTCCAACAGGAGCAGATTAAGTAAGGGGTTTGGGAATGATTTGTCTAAAAGTCTACATTAATTGATCTTTATTTAATATTGTTTTAAGCAAATGTTATTGTTTCAATACTGTTAGACAAAGAATACGCTGGATATATATGCATTCCGCTGTTAATTGGCTTTAAATGCGACCGTTCACTGACAATAGTTCTAAGCATTTCTTTGGGGCATCGGTTCTAATGAAAATATATGCCGTTTATTTCGCTGAAAACTTATTCGTTTTCAAAAACTGCATTTAACAAAGTTCGTGTTTGAAACGATAAATATAAAGGCTTAAATAAAATGTTGTTTTGAAAACATGTTGACTAGGCCTTTACAAACGACATCAACATCGTGTTCTGTGTGATAAGTATCTTTTACAATGGCCGTATTATTGTGACATTATGTCAATAATAAAGGATATGTCGAATGATGTTTTCCTTACATTGCAATATAACAGGGATGTTCCTTTAATGTAAGACATCGGGAACTTATACACCAAAGGTAGCATTTAATGTGCCCTTTGAAAACAGTTCAACTCTTATACACCTCCGCACATATGCAAACACTTCCTTAACTTAAGTGCACATAAAAGAACATAGGCGAAGTAATTAAAAATGTAACGTGTTCCTTTATGAAAGTTAACCCGATCGTTTACGTCTTATTAGGTTCTTAATTTCCAGTTAAATGACTGCCATACAATCAAGTATAATACTATATGTGTACCCAGTGACATGAACTGGTATATCGCTGCCAGAGTGCAATCAAGATACCTGAATAAATTTTATGATCTGTGTCGAATTTAGCAAAATGAACCACTCTCATACAATCGTGTCAGATATTGCTTCCAAATAAGTGAGTTTACATATGTGAACACCATTCGCGCATAACGAACTGTGTCTCCTCATTATTATTACTATTAATGAACATCGTGATTTGAGGCGTCAATACTTGCCAAATCAAACTGGTCCCGTGCCCATGCCAAGATAAGTTAAATTACTTGCAACAATATGTGTAGATAAAAACAATTGCTTCCAGAGGTAACAGCTCTATCTTTGGCATAAGAAACATTCATCCTGATGTTTCAGTTGTAATCCATTTCATGAGCATATATAGTGTGCGCACCATTGCGCGTATGAGAATGTCGAGGTATCGAAGTAGACTGAACGTCGAACTTTTTGTTTGACAACACTACATTAAGCGTAATTTTATTTGTGATTGTTTTGTATCTTTAAAGTTTCTTATAGTTCAAACATAGCAGTATCGTATTATCAATTTCCAATATGTATTGTCAGATTTATAACACAGACACTCGTCAATTCTTATCCCGGAGAGATGACATTAAATTGAAAACAACCTCGAGTATGTTCGATTAATTTTCCGTTTGTAAGTTGTAGTCTTACATGCGTAAAGCACTCGAGGCTCCAAACAATCTGCTTGCTTGATCATAAGTCGGTATATTTGTACATTTGTACAACAGTGGTTCCTTATATGGAGTCTTTGTTTGTGATATACTTGTTTTCGTAATTGTTCTGTGTGGTTCCAATATATGGAGGATATTTGTTGGATTCTGTGGAATATCGATTTTATTTCACGAATGATTATAGAAAATAATATTTTCACGAGTAGCGCAGCCACGAATAAAAATGTAATTTTTCTATGATTAAGTGTGAATTTAAATCGATATTCCACCGAATCCAACATTTTATTTTATTTTATGCTTTTTCACCATTTATTGACATTGTAAAAGAGTAAGTGAAGAATTTCGCTGGAATAATGACGTCATTTCGTCAAAATATGACGTCATTTCAAAGTAAAACAGTAAAAATATCGATATTTTATTTATTTAATATTATTTTTTTCTGTTTGAAACAGTGAAATATCAGTTTTATTTCACTGATATTTCTCTTTAAACCACCGGAAAGCATATAATAAAAACTTATCTTTTCACAACAATATACCAACGAACAACCAATAGCAACGCACATCCAGTAGTACAGTATGATGCATTCATGTTTGAACGAAGCAAGTCAACGATACCAATTGTGCAGGGATTTATTGCAGGAGTTCAAAAGCTTTTGCATTCATCATTGTTTTTAAAAGAGTGTCTCTAAAACACCTGTATTGCTGTTGAAACTTGCATACACTTGGAGACTTTTCTAACGCATCACGTATTCAAATCAATCTAGCTCCCTTATTTTTGAACGGATTTGGTTGAAATTTGGACTCAGAATAATTCAACACATATTTAATAATTCCTTAAAAATTAATTGAAATTGATTAACATTAAAATATCAAACTTTACAAATTACAAACATCACTGTAAAATTTCAATTTCTCAAAATTTTACAACGTAAAATAATAACAATGTGAAAGTAAAACGCATAAACTTACACGCCTTAATTACTGACCAGCTTGCAACATGCTAATTAAGCGTTTGCGCCCCTGAATATTCATACGAACCATATTGTTGTTGTTTTTTTAATGTTATGTTTTCCTGGTGTTAAAACCAACATAGAATGATGAAATTGAAATAACATTGGATTTATGTCGCGGTTTACTACATTTTTCTAACGAACACTTTCCAAACTTAAATATCTCAGTTATGAGTAAATATTTTGATTTAAAATTATGCATGTGATCATTTGACTTCATTATGTGCAAGCTGACGATAAAATCATTCATCCGTGACGATCGGACGCTTAAGCAAGTGGGGAAGGTACTCTGAAACATGCCAATTGCGCGGTTGCGCTCCTGAATATTATTACGAGTTACATTGTTTTTAAAATAATTTTATGTTTTCCTGGTGTGAGAACCCACCTGAAATGATGCAATTGAAATAAAATAAGAATCAAATCGCTTTTTACCATTTCTCCGTGCAAAAAGATGAAACTACATCTACCCCACATGCAAAAGCGTCCAATAGTTACGGATGAATGATTTTATCGTTATCTTGCACACAATGTAGTCAAACGATTACATTTGAAATTTCAAGTCAAAATCTTAAATCATTACTGACATATTCAAGGTTGAAAAGTGATGCGTTAGAAAAGTGCACCAAACATTGATGCTGATATATAGATAAGAATATATCATGCTTAAATTAAATTTTAACTGTTTTATGTGAACGATAAAAGAATACCAGTGAACACAGCTCGATCATCTCACTCTCTCGAGTGTAATAGATTCGAGCAAGTTTCTTGCTAGATAGCAAGTTCTTTGAGACTAAATACAAAATTGTAACGAAATGCAAATAAAATAATTGTATTTGTGTTAAACTAGACATTTTCAACAATAGCAACATGAAACAATTCAATAAAATCATAAACTTAAGTGACAACGATGCAACAAAAAAACACTCAATATTTTCCAACCACGGCAGTAAGCGACAGTTTCTTAAACGTGTCACGTGATATTTATGACTTCGCGATACACGAAATTTTATGACGTATCGTCCAAACGCATGAAATTTAAGGGAACTTTCTTGATTAAACTGTACGATTGTATTTAAGTTTTATTCCAGGTCATAAACCACAGCTAATTGTACTCGTGGCTGTGCTAACTTGTAAACATATGTTTTCTATTACCACTCATATCATGATAATACGATCTTACACTAAAATTAACATGTATCTCCTATATGCACGAACTTGTAACCGGTGCAATGTGTTTAATAATTCGGAACTACTTGTGTCCATTTTCACATTCAAGACAACTGCTGCTGTATGTCATAGAACTGTTTGCAAATGTTAAATCAGATATGCTGGTATCTCTTCGAAACGTCAATATGCGAATGAACAATACCATTGTTTCAGTTGAGCTTTTAGTTAGATGCTGCCGGATACGTTTAAGATTTGTTATCTCTATATTTGCTAGTTGACATTTCTTTAAGATAAGGTATTTTATTCCCAAGCTACTCTCCATTATCACACCAAGGTCTCTTACTTCATTCAGACGTTTTACTGTCGATTCACCTCTTGTTACACTGGACATTATTACTTTGCTAGATGTTTTGGAGTACCATATCTTAGAATTATTAATCTTTATTTTGTAATTATTATTTGATTACTATGTAGTCAAGTTTATAGTTTCGTCGAGGCAAGCATTCATGCTTTCAGGAACATACATTTTACAATATAACCGGTCTGGCAACTGAATGCAATCTTGATATCATCTGCATAACCATGTAGCCTAGCTGGGTATTTGTCCAAACTTATACCTACAGACGCAATATAGAAGGTGAAATTAATCAGCCCGGCGCACGATCCCAGAGGAACACACTTTTTATTGTTTCTGTCTCAGAAGAGCTAATAAACTGTTTAGTATCCAAACATTAACGCTGTTATCCCCTGTATACGCTTCCCCCCTTCATCCACCCTGCTTTTGCATGAAAAAAAACCGTACATATTTCGTTAATGAATCGCAAATACGCCTTGATGGCATTTGTTTAAAAAAAGGGTTGATCGAAGAAAGCATTCAACATTCGACAAAAAAACGGTAATTTGTGTAAGTTTCAAATCTATTTCTATTTTGGTTTTTACGTTTCTACTTTTAGCTCGACTTGATGGTGATATTAAGATGGCATGAAACAAATGCCATGAGACATGTATCTATATTGCCCGATTAATTTGTATATGTATTGTAAAGAGAAATGGTCACGTGAGGTATACAACATCACACTTTTGCCCGCTGAATTTGTATATGAGTTCTATGGAGAAAAGTTCAAGTCAGTTGTAATAAAAAAAAAATTGAAGAGTTACTATTTAACGTTTAATGCACACATTTCAATGTGTGAGTTAAGCGCACACTCTGTCATCAAAACGACATTAATGAATCAATGTTCATCCTGATTACTATTTGACCTGTTGTCAAATCTGCTACTTCAAATTTAATAATACTATAAAATGTTTGTGTTAATGTTTCAAACTTATACTACGTTCGTTTGTTTTGTACTGATCAGACCGTGCACAGTTGTGTTTTCATAATGTCATCAAACATTTGTTATGCTATTTGGTAAGTGCTTTCAAACTCAACGAACTTTGTGATTTATTTCTGCAGCTTTATCAAAGCCAGATGCAATGAATTATCAAACACGTCTTATCATTATAGTAAGACGCCTTATTCTGTTCCGAAATTAAATAATTCGCAAGGCTAAGACTTTCGTCAATGAGTTCATTCTAATCTATATAATTGCTAATTTCATGTATAATGTTCTACAATATTATTACAATTATTCAAATCGTGCACGCAATGCCGGTAGGAAATTTTCTCATTATATGCCATTGACAGAAGTTAACTTATATCTCACTATCAATGCACGCATGAGTTCAACATAAAATATAACTATGTATAGTACTTAAATATCACACAGCCTCACCGACTTATAACACGTACGACAAGAGCTATTATATGTTTTCGATTGCGTACGTTCATTTACTTCGCCGTTAATTTTGCAAGGTTTGCAAGCCTTTCAACCGTGTGTAACCTCTAATTGTCTGCATTAACCTTTTTTAACGGCACCAGCCTAGGTCATTTAATATGTAGTTTTGTGTAGTATATATTGTCATGTGCTGTATAGCCAATATGCCATTTTCCTTAATAAATGATACTGTTTGTTCAATATTTATATTTTGTGTACACTATTGAATTGTTTCTTGTGGCGATTTTTTGTATTGACTAGAATGAGTTTAGATGTTATTAATTGTCTTGTATAAACCATCAATGTAGGTCTGATATTCTAAATCAGTGTATGTTTTCATGCAGCGATATTCAAATAAACATTTTGCTTAAATTGCTGCGGTGAACGTGTGGCATTTTTTGTGTAGAACGTCTGAAAACTTACGTAATTTCTATAACGTATTTACAAGTTTCTGCATGCTGGCGTTCATGCGTCTAGGTCTGATATCTTACAATTGTAGTAAATGCCCACGTTGCCATGTCTGTTTTGTCCATAAAATAATATGCATGAGTAAAGCAAAGAACAAGGTACATTTGATTTTTGAGTATTTGAGTTTTACATTTGATTCTCATATAAACATATGTGTTACAAGGTATGGGCTTCTCGGGTTGACATTTTAAGTGTGTGGCTGTTGACATTTAATGTAGTTTTTTATGTCGTAAAACCAATACACACTACACTCATACATTTTAAACATTTTACTAAACGGTGCATGCTATCCATAATTCGGAATGACGCTGCAAGATACGAAGATCTAATTCCGTTATTATATCAACGACTATTATACGTTTGTATAAAATTCAGAGCGTACATTTAGAGTGATTTGATAAAAATTGAGAGGCGTGATTAACAATTCATATACTGGTCTCACCGAGCATAGATGTTCATCGTATGTTGCATGAATTAATAAATGCATTAATTGAATCAGGAAACACCATCAATTTTAGTAATAGTTTAGAAGTACTTCGGGTGCAAACATGTTAAGGATACGCCGTTTGTCTATATAAGTAGCAGGTACATCGATGGGAACGTATTGAACATGAATGTTTTCCTTCATTCAGTTAATTAATATTACAGGAAAAACGCAAACAATTATAATTGACCTGTTTGGTTTCGCAAACATGAGGAATGTTCGCATTAAAGGCCATTTATGTTTGTTAATCGGGCATTTTAATACAAAACAAATTCTTAAAATAAAGGATTGTGTGTAAGAGTTTATGCACAAATCGTTGTGTTTTCAACAATGGTTGTTGCAGGCATACATAGAAGTATATATTTCTTAAAGTGATCATGTATTTACCTAGGTCATGGAGTTACCGATTATGATTTTGCCGATACTAAATGCTTCGGTTGCAACCTTCTGAAAACTAGATCAATATGGAAGCACTTACTGAATAAGTTAAGATCGTTTAACAGGCATGTTGTGAACTGTTGGGAATATGAAATGATAAACGGAAGAATAGGATGAGGATTGAGTTGCTTCATTTATATCAATTAAATATCCACTATAATTAATGGTCATTAATTGACATTAAGTGGAAACTCAGTGATACATTAGTGTGATTGTAAAGCTACATGTCTAGGAACAAAACACAATATGAATGTATTAAATCATCGCAAGGAAAGAAGAAATGTATATCCTTCCTGAATAACACAAACACAAACAAACATATTTAACAGTCTGAGAGATACATACACATTTGCAACCACAACATACTCATGACAGTGATACCAGCTAAGACAAGTGTGTACTTACAATGCTGTTAACTATCATTGATTGTGACAGATTTCAAAGACTTTGAACTGTTCACTCATATTTGTAAAATACCTTTGTTTCAAATAGACTATATGATGTCAAACATGATTTTATGTAATTCTAGTTTGTTGTTTCTGTTTTAATTAAAATTACCATCCCATCTGAGAGTTTAGTTCTTACCGTCAAGAAAATGCTTTGAATTATAAAAGGTTGTTTCGAATGTTTCAAATGTGAACTTATTAGTTCATTGATCATTCACATTATGCAAAGTAGTTTTGTTAAGTATTTTCCAACCCGACTATTTCACTTCCTAATAAGCAAACTGACTCCATTATTATGACACTTGCATAAATATCAACGCCACAGAGTACGTATAATGTAAGGAAATATGTGTTTGGCCTACGCATTTAATCTTAATCAGGAAAGCTAGCATTAAATTAAAATCGAGTAAAATCATCAATGAAAATTCAAAACAAAAGACGCAATGATATTTCTACCGTGTTTCTCTTAATTAATATTACAATACAAAGCCCACAATCGTATAGCTTAAATGCTTAGATTCGCAAATATAAAAACAGGGTTCTATATGCACTGTTATATTTGTTGATGAAGCAGTTTCATAACCATTCGTAAACTTTATGCTTGATGGACACATTATTTTGTGTTTAGATACCGGCAGTTGCTGTTAGTGGTATAAACAATGACTCATACAATTAGATACTATAGTTACGTTTACCTCGATCATTAACTACCGGTAACAAATGCTGCGTTTGGAACAATTCCAATGCATGCCTCGGGCACAACACACCTCGCTACCATGTGTATAACCATAGGCATCCTATGTAGTAACTGGTTTAATAAATCAGCTGTAACAGTGTAGATCAATGTTGAGTCACATGTTGAATAATTTAATATCGGTTAACGGGTCTGTTGTGAAAATGAAATTAGATTACCGTTGAATACCTAATAAGATTAATTTTGCTTAATTTAAATCAATTCGCATACCGAGTATGGAATAACAAGTGATGTTCATGAATCGTCTTTCATTGAAAACTAAGTGATACAGTATTTATATATATGTTTGAAAATATTTTGTTTTTTGTTTTATAACATTTATAAGACCTAAAAGAAAGAGATGCATATCTATCAGTTTAGTAATTGTGAGTGTATAAACATGACATATCTATCAGTTTAGTAATTGTGAGTGTATAAAAATGACATATCTATCAGTTTAGTAATTGTGAGTGTATAAACATGACATTAAAGGTTTAGTAATTGTAAGTGTATAAACATGACATTTAACGTAAATAATTGAATAGACAAGCTTGATTTTTTTTAAATCTCCTCCTATATGTTATGCACTTACTTTATATCAATGGAATGCACATTGGTTAAACAGATTGGAAAACACTATCTTTTTCAGTCTATATCATTATGTTTCATAATCAAATATTTACAACCGGCTTTGCTAATTTTCAACATTCAAAGATTCCATTTATATGACGCTCAACAAAGATTCAAATTGATGTGGTCTTAGTTTGGAGTCATTAAATAGTTAGAGAAGCTTCATTCGCGTTCTTACCTAAAGCTATGTGCAAGGAATTATAAACGGCAGTATTAAATGGTCAAATTGTATATACGTTGACATACATTGGCATTATTAGGCATTTACAAAAAAAACTCGATCGTGTATGTTGCTTAAATGAAATCCGCAAAGGAAGTTTATTGTTAGCAAATATTTCCGTGTATGCATACTATGCTGTAAACGAACATATCACACCAAACATTGACACGTTCCTTGGTACAGTTGGAATTTAGTGATTGCAAAATCGGGCGTCTAAATATGTGGAATCCATTTCTGTTTTATCAACGACACCACTGTCTTTTATTACCTATACTTGTGTGTCTTTTGATGTACTTAAGGCTTTTTACATACGTATGATGACACAATAGCTTAATCCATCATTAATCAACACTCCTCCTTAACTAAATTACGTTAAGATATCACAAGTTACGTGTCAAAACAGTTATTCTGACACAATTAACGTTTTGACCTATCAATTAGACGATATTAAATAACATATTAAAATGCACAAATAAATATTACATTGTGACATAATAACTTTATTAACACGTGAACAACTTGTTTTATCCTATTACCAGATGAAAATCAATAGGATAACAACGATCGTATAAACTTGAGCTTTATACTGTCGCTATTTTTAGATCATTTGTTGGGTTTTCCAAAAATTGGAAAAATCTGTTTTCGTCAAAGACGGAAGAATAAAATCCTCTGCAAATGCGATATTTGATAATTATTTATGAAAACAATGGAACAAATAATAGGATAAATATAATATTATGTGAGTTTTGGATAAAGATCAAGTTTATCATGCGAGGCTTAGAATCATGGTAGCGCGAAGATTGCCTCTATATATTGTCTCACACGACAAATGTTTGTGGTATCAATCAATGTCTCCTTACGGTGTATAATCACTAACAAAAAGTGTTAATGGTTCGTTTAAGACGATGCATTCAAAATAAATCTACGTAATTGATAGGCAAAATGAACATTTCTATTGGATAAATGAGGATGTTTAGGTAATAGCCATACGTATGGTTGCTAGTTTCTGCAATATTATTATGGCGAGTTGGAGAGTTAGAAAAGAGACAACACGGGAATACGACATAACGATGAATGTATTCGCAAACACGACAATTATGACATAAGCAGACAATTACGATGTCATTTCCAAAATAAAATACAAAGTCAGCCTCACGGAAAATGCCATAACCAGCCTGACAACATCATGCTGTTTACATAAAATGGGTCATTTGTTACTACCTGTCATAACTGCTATTTAAACCTCTTCTCATGATGCTTTATAGGTCCCCGTTGTTTTAATACGACATTTTGGGTTCTATAACAAATAAAAGTAAAGTTTCGGAATCGTCGTTAACTTGTTCGTGTTAAAGAACATTGAAGTGAACAGCATCAATATATGGTTCCATTATATTATATTTAAAGTATTTTGTCCAAACTTACTCGTTCATATTCATGTTTGGTTCACGATAGAGAATATAAAATGATGACATTAAACTCGTAAGATGATCCAACGTCATTAGCAATTATTTTGAGATTCATCATAACAATCTTTAAAATGTTAACATAGTATATCTAATTTGTTTGGTATATGCAATTATTGTTAAATTATAGATTATATTGCGATGTGTAAATAGTTATAGCCGATTATAATGAAATGCACGTGGAAATGCAACGTTCCGCAGACAAACGTACGGCAGAAAATACTTGTGTTATTTTGGATGAAATAAAATGTTACCAAATGAATGTCCCAAATGCTTAAAAAATTGCTTGACTTATTTATGGGTTTGCTAAACATAGTTCAATCTTGGCTCCTAAATATGTCATACATTATGCGTAAATTTTCTTTGTTCTGTGCATAAATTCTATCATAAGATAAAGTGTGCTCTACTGAGTATTATGCTATGTGGGGAAAAAATAGTTGTAAGACACAGTCATTTACTAATGTATTATATTTCCATCCTTGAAAGACATTGAACATCATCCTATCAGTATCAGAGCGAATATTTTAATTATTCCGTTCTCTGCTTTAATATGTTCTTGTGCTAATTTAGAACGTTAACGGAGTTCAAAATAAGATACGATCCTTTTAAAAAACCAATCATGCAGAAATCTATACTGCTTCGTTACTCAAAATTATTAAATAAAATGTTTTTCTGTGTAAATTTGTTCTTTATATTGCGCTCGAGTTTAAATATAAGATTATTTCATTTATGAAAATATTACCAAAATATATACTATGAGCAGAGCCACATTAGGACACGCTGTACAACAAAGGACACAATTTACCAGGCAGGCGGATATGAGTACTCAGAGTACGTTGAGCTAAACTTACTGTGACCTTTGCAAATACAGGAGTTCACCGATAGCATGTAGTACACAGTGTTAATTATGCATGTATGCGTCTATGTAAGGCATTATATTTACACCTGGATGGCGATTCATCAATAGTGACAATATGGGTTTATTTGGAACGCATAGTGTGATATTTAATTCGGAATGATATTGTTCTCTGGTTTGGATAGAATGTCTGGGTTTAGAGGCTACTATGATTTTAATGGACATATCCTACATAGGTAGATAATCAAAAGCCTGTAAAATCAATAAAATTATAACATTGAAGGAGCCATTTATATAAGCACCATTTTGGTTCAACGCTCGTTATCTGTTTATACTAAGATTAATCCCACGTGTGAATGAAAACACTTGATATGTGCAAAACGAAAAAAACGTATTATTCGCGGAATGGCCATACTCTTTTTTTACGCATAGTGTGATGTGAAACCCTCTTTTTAATTGCGTTGTAACCATTAACATCCAGATCTTGAATAATATTTTAATACCAGATTTGTTATATTTAAAGTTTAAATGTTTGTTGTGTCCGATTTTAGCAACGCCTTATATAATATTCAGAATACTTTTCTCCTGGAACAGTTAATTATAACTGTTTTTCGGGTGGGGGGGGGGGTAATTATTACTTAATATAAAGCGCATTAAATAGTACAGTAACATACATGTAAATATTCCGTCTTATCCGGTTGTGTTTTTATTGCGTCATAAATAAACTGTGGAAACCGGATGATTTTCGGAAATATACATTATAACGAAACCTAGCCTTCTTCATAGTTTGGCCAATACTGGTCTTAACATCATTATCATCATCATAGACAAGATATTCATTATATCTTTATAAAATGAGATTACCGATTTATTTTTTCAAAAGATTCCCAACACATTTGGCAGATAAGGCGGCAAGCATGTATGGAATTTCCAACAGGAGCAGATTAAGTACGGAGTATGACAAGGATTTGTCACAAAGTCTAAATTAATGTATTTGTATATAATATTATTTCAAACACATGCTCATGTTTGAATACTGTTAGAAAAAATAAGCTTAATGTGTATGGTCAAAAGTTATGGGGGGTGGGGCAGTTTTCCTTAGTGAAAATCTCTGACCCTGCCCCATCCCAACCCCCATAACTTTTGACCCAGGGGTCAGATCAAAATTCCAAATAGTGCACCGTCGCATATATGCTCATAGCTACCATGTGTGTAAGTTTCAAGGTTCTAGTGCTAATAGTGTAGGAGGATTAATGGCCATGACGGACAGACGGCGGAGATTAATACAATATCCCCACGCTTTAAAAGCGTGGGGATAATAAACATTTTTCTTTAATTGCTGCAGTAAACGTTCGCTGTATTTTGAATGTGACGTTTTCAAAAGTTTGCGCTTTCTAAAACGTGCGCTCATTTCCCAGTGTGGGCCGGCATGGATTCGTCTAGGTCAAGTTTCTATCGAGAGTGTTGAATGACCATGTTGTTATGTATGTTTTATCCATAATATAGTATGCATGAGTAAAGCAACGAACATGTAGCCTGTAACATTGGTGTCTGTGAAAGAAACAAATTATTGCTTCCAATGTATAATATTTTGTGTTGCAATATTAAGTACGAAAGCGGACTTATGTGAAATAAATTATGTGTAGCCTGTCTTAATGCGCAAATCATCGACAATGTTTGTTGCATGCATAAATATTAATATATATTTCTTAAAGTGATAAAATATTTACCTAGGAGTAACCGATCATGATTTTGCCGAAACTAAATGCTTCGGTTGCAACCTTTAGAATAAATAGATCAATACACCACTCACTGAATAAATTAAGATCGTTTAAAAGGTACGTTGTGACTATTGGGAATATGAAATTAAAACGGACCAATAGGAAGAAAATCGCTTTGTTTCATTTATATCAATTAAATACCCATTATCATTAATTGACTTCCCGTGGAACCTCGGTGACATATTAGTGCCATTTTAAAGCTACATGTATAAGTACAAAACATAATGCAATATTATCTTATGCTCTTAAATATCATTGATTGTGACCAATTTCATCATATGATAATTTATTAAACTCATATTTGAAAAATGCCATTGTTTCAAAAAAGTATATGACTTTAAACTTGACTTCATTGAATTCTAGTGTGTTGTTTTTGTTCAATCAAAGACTACCATCATATCTGAGAGTTTAGTTCTTATGTGCATTCGTATGCCTTGGATCATAAACGGTTCTTTTCAATCTTTCAAATGTATAAGAGAAACACGCTATAAATAGCATTGTGTCGTTTGTTTTCCATTGTCATTGAGAATGTGATTCGAAAAAAGGGAATTACATCTTATAATAACATTTATAATGATATTTTATAAAATGGTATTTATAGCGTGTATCTCTTAATTAATATTACAATTTAAAACCCACATATGTATAACTCACATGCTTGGATTCGAAAATATGAAAAAATGGCTTTACATCTAATGTTATATTTGTTGATGAGACAATTAAATAAGCATTCGTAAATTATATGTTGTTTGTTATATTAAAAATAAGCGTGTTTTAGTTGTGTGCAGTTGTTGTTTTTTTAAGGCATAGACAAATACTCCTTAAATAAGATACTACAGTTACGTGTATCTAGATTACGAACAACCGTTAACTAATGCTGAGTTTGTTACTTTTCTATGTGTGTCTGGGACGCCACACTCCTCTCTACCATGGGTGAAACCATAGGCAACCATCTAGACCTTCTCAGTAACTGGTTGCAGCAATCAGCTGTAACAGTGTAGATAAATTCAGCAAATAATGAATAATTTAATATCGGTTGACGAGTATGTTTTTAAAATGAAATTGGATTACAGTTGAATACATAATAAGATTAGAATTGATTTTGCATTAATTTAAATCAATCCGCAAACCGAGTAAGGAATTAAATGTGATGTTCATGAATTGCCTTTCATTGAATTCTGTTACAGTATTGGTATATGTTTGGTAACAGCTTATTGTTTTCAATACCATGAATTAGACCAAGAAAAAATAAATGCATAAATATCAATTGTGTAATATTGATTGTATACACATTGCATTGAAGTTAATTAACAAAATTAAACTACTTTAAACAACATTTAACAAGGATTTACTCTTATATTCGTTTACAAAACGTCGGTCGACACAGCGTTTTGCGCAACATGTTGCAAGGAATATCCACACTCACTACAAATGCGGCCAATGTTTGAGAGCCGTTCATGCTGTTGGTTAATATGCTATTGTTACAGGAGCGCAGCTCACAACAAGGCCTTGATTACCACTGACGAGTATCATAACGAGATGACTGAGACTAATTTCAAACAATAAGTGAATTGTTGTTAAGTTACCTTATCTGGAATGCCAAAAAGTCAAACATTATAAACGAAAAACACGATAATAAGGTACAAAAATGGTCTTAGGAAATGTTAAATCCAATCCATTTAAATAATCGACACTAAATACAATTCCATAAAACGCTACTTATACCACAGTTATTGCAGTAATCACGAACTCACATGCGTTCGTCCAAATGTTCTTACAACAGTATAAAAATAGACGTATATTAATACATTTTTCATGACGTTCACAGCATAACAATTTCCGATTTTGCAGAGATTGGAGTTTAGCGGCGGGCATGTGAAGATTTGGACAAAGTCATAAGTGATCATTAAGCACGCGATCACGCCATTGATGTCATTATTAGTTATTGTATCATCCACCAATATGCTAGCGAAGATAAAGACAATGACAGCGACAGCAGCAACGAAACGTCTTCAGAATGACTCTTATATGGCTTAATTGTTATATGTAGTTTAAACATGTATTTATGTTAAGTTCTCCTTGTTAACTTCGTTAACTGAATTATTAAATGTAACATAGAAACAACAAAACTAAAGACAGGTTTAATACAATCAAACTGTGTTGTGTTCAACTGCGTTGCAATCATCTGACCGCCTTAGAAAAGAACTTGTACAATGCAACATGGTCCTTATATTGAAATTAATCTTGTGTTGATATCGCAACGCTTAACATAAACCGTGAAAAAAACAGTGTACATTCATAGTTTTAGGGTTGTTATAATACCACAATTCTTAAGGTTAAGCCAAGTTTTTTAATGACCGCGTTCTATGAGCGTGTAATTTCACATGCGTGATAGTTCAAATCAAATCAAATCACATCAAATCAAATTTTATTTTAAGTCGGTACATGTGTAACAAAGAAACATTAGCTATGAATAGCTATTAACCGACATAGTTCAATATAATCGAACAAAAGAGTGAACTAGAATTGGCGCGGCAGCGGCCGACGCGTATCTACACGCCGCATAAATTGGTGAATAAATGAAGAAGTTATGTTAAAACAAATTTTTGGGTGTGCGTGGTCTTTTCGGGCGGAGCGCCCCAGGGATTGTAATGGGGCGATGTATAGTTGAGATTAACCGTATTGTCATAAGTGATGTTGAGTATCAATATGAAGTAAATCGGATGTGTTCAAGGATCCCAAAACAGACAATGGTTTCAAATCCAGAAGGTTCAACTTCGTCCACAGGACCCAGCAGTTGATGGTCTCCCAATCCATGGTATGTTTTATCTACATTATACCAATGGGAATCACTATGACGGCGTTTTCCCTGATAGGAACAGTAGTGCGATCATTGGAAACGTCTTTACGCTATAAACTGAGAAGAAACCATTTTAATTTGTAGCATAGACTGCTTTTATTTGAATTGTAAAGTGAGGGACTTAATGAATAAAGGCAAGTCAGCCATATACAGAGACAATAAGGAGTATATNGAGAGAGAGAGAGAGAGAGTGAGAGAGAGAGAGAGATATCATATGGTTGTTTGTTGATATAATGCTTTACACACATTTATACTGATTTTCTTTATTTTTTACTGATTTACTTCATAATTTAATGTTGATAACGTGGAATTGAAAATATGCATGACTTTGAAATTTAACTGGATTACATTACTAACAACATGCGGCGTGGTCATACGCGTCGGCGGCGGCCGCGCCATTTCTACTTTATAAATGACATTAAATAATCAAATTACTGACAGTACTAGTTTGACAATGTTTTGGAAGAGGATGGATATGAAAGCATCAATTTAAGTTTATCTTCATCACCACAATTGTGTATGTGGGTACGAAAATTTTGGGTACGAAAACAAATTTGGGTACGAACAAATTATGCCAAAAATAACATTAGGGTACGAAAAAAAATTTGGTACAAAAAAAATTCGGGAACTAACAAAAATTTGTGTACGAAAAAAAATTGGGTAGGAAAAAAATGTGGGCACGCAAAATAATTTGGGTACGGAAAGTCAATTGGTGAATAAATGAAGAAATTATGTTAAAACAAATTTTTGGGTCGGCGTGGTCTACATTGTATGTGGGCGGGGCGCCACAGGGTTGGTAATGGGGCCATGCATAGTGAAGATTGACTGTATTGTCATAAGAGAGGTTCAGTATAAATTTGAAGTAAATCGGTGTAGAAATGAAGAAGTTAATGTGAAATAACCTCAACTAGAGTGTTAACAAGGTTTTACTATAGCCACATAAGGAAAACTGTCCAGCAACCATTATTTTTGACCCATGGGTCAGATCAAAATTCCAAATAGTGCGCCGTCGCACATATGCTCATAGCTACCATGTGTGTAAGTTTCAAGGTTCTAGTGCTTATAGTGTAGGAGGAGATAGTGGCCAGGACTGACGGACATACGGCGGAGATAACTACAATATCCCAACGCTTCGAAAAGCGTTGGGATAATAACATGTCTTAACTTAAATCGACAAGTATGGACACGATGTCGTATAAAACATGAAGCTGCAAATGCTGTATGTTTCGTCTCTGTATTTCAGCACTGTCTAATTTTATTCGAATATAGCCGGAAAACCAACAGAATCATTATATTTAGATCATATTAGTGCCAATATGCAAGACGACCAGTAAGTTATATAGAAACCTGATTAATCCGACCCGCCGAGTAATGGAACACGTAATATAATTTAGGATCAAATATCGACGTCAATTTGGTTTGTTTTGTTCTCCCCGGATATTGAGATCATCCTTGCACTCAATGTTTTGGCAAACGTACAGCGAATAGACACGCAGTATACTCCCTTTCAGCCATATTTCATTCGTTATCATTATGTCGGATTGATACATCATGCTCGGGCTTTGTTATTGTCTCTTCCGATCAAAATCGTTAGTTTATAAACAAATTTTTTGTAAATTTAAAATTAAAAAAAAAAAAAACAGATCGGATGTGCATGGTTGTACACTGCTCTTAGAGAAAGCTGCAGCTGTTATTTATTAAAGTAAAACAATTTTAACACTAGTTTTTGTTTCGAAAGGAAACAAATTGTATGTACTTCCGTTTGACTCGGTTATGTTGCGCGAACAACTAAACGTGATCTTGAAGTATCCATGTATAATTACAGTAGAACACGATCGCCTCATATAAAAGAATGTGTCGACGCTTTCGTAAATCCTTAAGGAAAACAGGTAAGTGTAAACGGTAGTAATATTGATGTTTTTCAGTGGCACTTGTATATAAATGATGGCCTGACTTTTACATTTGAATTTTTTTTCAAACACAATTTAAAATATGACCGTTTAACGATATATGATATTCGATATACTATTCTCAAAATCTAAAAGGGTCTTTAAACATACCAAAATCAATATTATGAACGTAAATGGTTGTTCAGATATCGAGCACATTAGAAACATTCATTTGCACGTGTCCCCACTGATCCTGACCTTGACCTACTGAACCCAAAATCATGAGGTTTCCACAAAATATATTTAACGGAAACCACACTACTAGATAACTTAATTGTAAAATGACATCTACTAACAATATATTGAATAGATGTAATATATAGGCATTTGGCAATTTACCTCTTACCTGTTATCGGTTGTTCTATGTTTCACGAGTTCTAAGAAACAATTAATAAAAGCCATCCTTTAATATTCTTAAAATAGTTTTCCTTATCGCAGGTGAATATAAGTTCATTGAAAACTGCCATACATCGTACATTGTCTAACTTACATTCGCAAACATATCCTTTTAGCCAAACTATTTGTTCCTGAATAGTAACAGCTCCAGCAGTGTTGCATTTTGTATTATACACACCTTCGTGGTCCTTTATTTATAGCAAATGACCAATCGCCAAAACAGTACAGTACGGCACAAAACTAAACAGCATACACACATAGTAGAATAACGCTGATATCACTGCTTTGGAACGGTCAATGCTAAGCACTGGAATTGAAACTTGTTATAGAGCGCTCAACCTAACACTTGACCTATTGTGGCATTTATCGAAATAACATAATACCTTACTTCGTCATTTGATAAACTACACGCCACGTAAAATAAGCTGCCTGAAATAGAAACACGAGCTTACCGAACTTTGAGATACGACAAAATAAATTAATTTCTTTCGTAAACAACCGTTTGATAGGGTTAATAAATCGCACTTGATCCAGTTGGTTTCACGTATTACATAATTGAAAAAAGAGTGCGATTTTATTGCGCTGGTCTTTTTCGGAATAAAGTTCACTAACGAGGAACAGAAAGTTTCGGAACGCATTATATTGTCAAATCATAAATGTTGTTTCTTCGGAGTTTTTTCCAGCGTCATTTTGCTAATATGAGCCTGTGAGTAACGTTTGTTTTTCTATTTTAGCGTGTGAAGTGACATATTGTTACTACTAATAGTATACAGTATTGTGTGTTGCAGTACGTAGACGTTGCAGAGGGCATATAGTTTAACACATTGTTTGCAGGCAATCCCAAAAAAGTGTAAACATCATTGTTAATTCTAAATTAATCACTAGTATACAATAGAAATCACAAATGCTAAGACATGATGTTCTGATTACTTAGAGGTCATAAAACCAAATTCAGTAAACAGTTCATGTTATGCAATTGACATTTTTGGTAATTGTTTAACTTATCATGTTTAAAAGTGAGGTTAAAGCCTTGGAATGGTTAAATCAAAACATTAGTGGTTTAGATCACATTAATTGCATGCCAAAACTTAAGCAAATTTAGCAGTCATTTTCGTAATAACACTGCTTCTTCTTAAAAGTGTCTCGAAAAACACACACTCTTGATGATTTTCAACAAGTTTATTAAGATGGTTATATGTGCGTTTGACTAATCTTGTTTTGTTCCATTCTGGATTTAACGCAAAGTAAACCCACACTTCAGGCAAGTTATTGCCGCATTTATAAAAGAATAAAAATAAAAAGAATATAAATTTATCTTTTGTTTTAAGGAAAACTTTGTCAAGTTTTCGTTGCTCAGCGCATGATCTCATCATTGAGAAAGGTCGCCATTTATCAATATATATACATTTAGGATTTGGTATATTATGTGTAAAAAAAAATAATATAAGCTTATTTGAAGATGAATATCATTTCTTTTTTGAATGTAATGAATACGAAACATTTAGGCAAACATTCTTCAAACCTGACTGGTTAAGAAACCGATCTCAGCAAATGTTTTATACTTTCTTATGCTTAAAAGATGAACATAATATTATAACGATCGCTAAGTTTTTGCATAACTTGCTTGTAAGAAAAAAAAATGTAAACATACATACGTGAAATATATTGTTGTAATGCTCTTTCTTACATTTTAATCATGTGTATAGAGTTATCATTTGAGAAACTTTTTCTATTTCAGCATAAGTAAATTAAATGTTTTACGTAAATTAAGTGTATAACAACATGCTTTTAAGTTCTTAAATGTATAATTATGTATCACTTTGATTGATATATTTACATGTAAATGCTGTATTTTGGGCCGGTGGCCTATTTTACCTAATAAACATGTCTATGTTTATGTCTAACGCTTGTTCTTTGCAAACAGACGGTCTTGTGGAATGAAAACAATTGAATGACAAGAAGGATGAATTGAATAATAAGATCCCGTGATACTTTTGTCCGACTTATCTGACTGTTTCAGTTTGCCGTTGGGAACTTTTAACCTGCTTCCTTGTTTAAGTTGTCTACATGCCAATCTGATCTTGCTGAATGGAATGAATGTGGTTCTCGTTTTTACTAATTTATTTCTGGGTTGGTATCAATCGCATTGCTTCATACATACGTGAATTGATGACTAGCAATTTCTTTGAATGTGTAACGAATAAATCACACGTTATTGACATTTACTAGAATGCATATATTTAGTTGTCTTTGTATATACTTAAAAAAACGCAGAATAGTTCCGAAAATAAACTAGTCTTAAACAGATGGTAATACTAAAGAAAGCTTTTAACTTTTCGAAAACGTAAATGGATGTGCCGATGAAGACTTTCTTTTCTCTTCGAGCAAATGTTACGTTTGTTTGGTTGTGAAACAAATACCAGCTGCTTACAACTCCAAAGCAAACCATTGACTATACCACTATTAACTGTTATCTGTCCAACTATATATTAACGATCAGTTAAAACAAATGATTATCAGCAAAGTCAATAACGATTCAATTAACGATTCGTCAGTAATTTAATTTCTGATAAGCAATTGCTCGCAAACGAAATGTAACAAGTTATGCAATTAATTTAAATGGTCTATATCCGCACAATCAATTTATACAGCAGCTTAAAAAAAGACCTAGATGGTACATGTAGTCAGGTTAATGTGAAACAAACTGCATATTTGATGTTTCTTTCAATCATACCAACTATGCGAATGAGCTAAAGCATACCATTGTTTAATTGTAGTAAATAAGATATAACCGTTACAATAATTTAATCGATCCAAACAGCTGTGCACATCGATCGATTTATTAAAATAATACTATACCAAATTATAATTTAAAACTAGAAGTCTTAAAAGTTGAGTATCAACAGTAATATTATACAAGTTTGGATGGAACGAATACGACTGTATAACTGTAACGTTTATTTGAATAAACAAGTATAACTATTTTATGTAACTGCTTTTTTTCTGGTTTCTACACGATTGCTTTCATCGCTCTGTATTGTACATGCATGTTTTACCGTCTAATTATAATTATACAATAACTATCATTACATGTACTGAAAATGATCTGCACATTCCGAGATATGAATTTCGCAGTATATGAACATCCATGGGAAAGCTAAACTTGTTTCTAGATGAAGCAAATCGATCGATCATATTTCGGCAAACCAACAGAAACAAATGAAATTAGTATGTAAATAGTTTGTATGTATATATGTGTAAAGGGATTTGTTCACATATCTTCGTGTTTTTTTTAGTTCATTGAACATATTTAATAACAAATATATATTAATGTTCGAAACAGTCTTACAAACTTAAAATTATAAGACAAACAAACTGGACAAAAATTAGTGCCTTACCCCGGATTCGTAAATAGCGTATGTTTAACGAGTTAATTTTTTTTATGATTTTAATGATTTAGTTTGAAACTTTTCTCTAACCACATTAAGCAAATTTTCTATATCGGGAGTGTTGTTTCGCTTTTGACTTAAATATATAAATTCTTTTTTAATCTTTGACCATGTTTTTGAAAGTAGTAAATTTTGCCAAAAATGAGTAAAAGCGAGCATATAAAGTTTTAGTAAAACATTTCATCAACACATTACATCGATGAAGAATAAAAAGAAACAAGAATAACGCGATCAAAAGAAGAAGTACCAGATAATGAACGCAATGAGTGAACTGTGGACCAATGAATTATCACGTGAGCCGTCTCGCACCGACGTCACGCGGATGGTACATATCGATATCCTTTGCAAACAGTCCCCAGTCTACTCACCTCCTCTTGCCATTATTATAACATGTATGATTGGCAGGAGCACCAGTGTAATGTGTTTTCAACATGTTTGTATGTTTTTGCAAATGTGAACTTCGTTTAATGAAGCCTATTTTCTTCGTAATCTAACATATAAACCAAGTATTACCTTACAACATAGTTTACCAAATGTGTTGTTATTATGAAATGTATTTTCCAAAACTTAGCAACTATGCTACTCTAAGCATGTCAATATCAAAGCTTAGCGACATCTCACAACTTCGTAGAGGACATGAATTGTACATGCGCTTGTGAATGAAGGCCTGTCTCAAAATACCAATGTTTGTGGTATCAATCCGAGTCTACTCACGTGTATTTTGTACTTACAAAAGGTGTGTTTGGTTCACTCAATACGATGTAGTCGAAATAAATATACGTGTATACTTTGCAAATTGTACATTCCTTGTGGATAAATCCTTATTTTTAGAAAAAAGTAATACTATTTACTACAACATACTGGCCAAGTTTTAGGTAGATTTAATTTTTAACAGGAGAAGATTAAGGACGGGTTTCGGGAAGGCATCGCATGCCAAGCGTTATAACCTGGTTTGCAATGATGCATGTCTAAATCTTCATTAATAGATTTGTATGCATTATCAATGTTAATTATTCAATACTATTAGAAAAAGCTGTATGTATTTTCATGAAGTTTTTTATTGTCGTTAAATCTATGGTCTACTAAAACTATTTCTAAAACAATAAGTGGGGCATCAGTTACATTGAAAAAAATGCCGTTTATTTCCCTGAAACCTATGTCGTTTGTTAAAACTGCATTGAACACAGTTCATTTTGAAAACTACAAATAAACGGTTTATATAACGTGTTGTTTGTTTAATATGTGTTGACTAGGCCTTTACAAACAAAAATAATATCGTGTTGTTGTGATTAATATCCTGAAGGGACATTACGATTTTAACGATACGTCAAAAAGAGTTATCCTAAGCATTGCATTATATCATAGATGTTCATTAGTGTAAGACGTCCTTAACCAAAACTGAAACACACCAAAGATCGCATTTAATGGTTAACACCTAGGCAAACCTATGCACAATCTTCCTTAAATTAAAACCACATTAACGAACATAGGCGAACTAATTTAAAATGTCGCGTGAACTTTTGTGGAAGCTAAGACGATCGTAAGCGTCTGATTAGGTTTTAGACAAACATTTCCAGTTTAATGGCTACAATCAAATAAGTTATAATAAGTTAAAATTATAATGTATATGTCCTCTTTGGCATTACTGTTATGTTGCTACCAGAGTGCACTCAATAGACCAGAATATAATTTATGATCTTTGTCGAATGGATTGAAATGAACCATGTTTATACAATCTTGTCGGATATTGCTTTCAAGTAAGTGGTTTTACATATGTGTACACAATACGCGCATTACAAACTGTGTCTGTGTATTAGTATTTGTAATCGACATCGTAAAGTAATTGGTTTATTTGAATTTTTAGTACTCCCGGATAAGATTAATTATCTGTATATTTGCTATTTGACATTTCTTGTAGATGTGGTATTCTATTCCCGAGCTAATCTCCATTAATACATCAAGGTATCATACTCGATTCACCTCCTGTTACACTGGACATATTTACTTTGCTAGATGATTTTGAGTACCATATCTTGGAAGTATGTATCTAAACTTTGTACCGAGTAATCCATTAAATAGTGTCATCAAGGCATTCAGACTTTCAGAAACAGACATTTCAATCGCAATACATATTACCAGCCTGGAAACTGAATGCAATCTTGAGATCATCTGCATAACCATGTAACCTAGGTAAACTTCTATCTTAATCCGTAATATGGAAGGTGAAATCAATCGGCCCGGCGCATGAGCACAGAGTAAAACACTATTTTATTTGTTCTGTCTTTGAGGAGCTAACACACTGTTAAGTATCCAAGCTTCAACACAGTTATGCAGTTATCCCCCGTATACGCTCCCCTCTTTTTAATCCTGTGTTTGCAGGGAAAGAAAAAGTGGATTTCATTAATTGATCGCCAATACGTCTGGATGGCATTTGTTTAAAACCGGTAGATCGACGAAAGTATCACAGACACAATGTGGTAAGTTTTAAAGTTTGAAATCTCTTTCTATTCTGGTTGTTCGGTGTCCTACTTTTAGCTCCACTTGATGATGATATTTCGTTTGCGGGAAATATGATATGATACATGTACCTATATCTATTTTTATATGAGTTCTTTAGAGAAAGGTCACTTAAGGCATAATAAAATAAAGGGTTACTATTTAAAGTTTAAAATACACATGTCAATGTGGGAATATAACTCATGCTTAATGAGCAAAACAACATTAATCAATCAAAGTGCATCCAGATTACTGACCAAAATGTGTTAAACTCTTCTACTAGAAATCGAATAATAAGGAAACATGTTTTTGTAAATGTTTCAAAATTATAATAAATCGGTCTTTATATACCGATTTGTATGTGTAAAGTTGATTTTCGTAATGTCAGCAAACATTTGTAATGATATCTGGTAAGTCGCATTCAACGCAATTTGTTATTGTTATCTGCACCTTTATCAAAGCCAGATGAAGGAAATAACGTCGATCTCTCCGTCTTATTATTCAAATTGGAAGCCTTATTCTATAAAGAAATTAAATAATTCCCAAGGGTAAGACTTTTGTCAATCAAGTCATTCTAATCGTCCTAATTATTACTTAAATGTATGACGTTACACACTATAATTACAATTATTCAAATCGTGCACGCAATGTCGGTGAGATATGTTGTAATTAAATGCCGTTTGCAGAGTTAACTTATATCTCACTTACACAAATCTCATATAAAGTATACTTTTAATGTTCAGCATAACACATTACCATGTTTTCTACGTTTATATATCACAGTGTCTTACCGACCTATAACTCGGAAGGTGCGAGTTATGAAACGTTTACAATTACGTACTTTCCTGTACGTTGCCGTTAATATTGCGAGGTTGTTTAAGCATTTCAACGGTTGAATAGTTTTCATTAACCATTTTAACGACCCCAGCCTTTGTCAAATTATAGGTCGTGTTGTGTTGCACCTATTGTCATGAAGTGTTAGGCAATTGGCAAATTACCTTAAAATAATACTGGTTTTGGAGTTTCAATATTTTAATTGTGTGTGCATTTTTGAGTTGCTGTTTGTTGTTACAACTTTCTTTATTAACTAAAATGAGTAGAGTTGTTATTAAATATCTCAAATAAAACATTCAAATACAATATGTTGCTTAAATAGTTACAGTGGACGTTCAGCATTCAAGAGACATGTTAAAAGTCATTTACTTTCTTTAACGTGTATTTATATAATATTTATATACTATTGTCTGCCTTTCGGCTTGGATGCGTCTGGGTCAGAATTTTACAAGAGTGTTAAATGACCATGTTGTTATGTCTGTTTTGTCCATAATATAGTTCGCATGAATAAAGCACATAACATATAGAATGCTACATTTAATTATACGTCTGTGAAATAGAAATAGTTTTTGTTCGAAGGTATCGGCTCTTCGTGTTGACATTGTATGTACGCGGCTATTGACATGGATTGTAGTTCTTAAAGTCGAACTTGCGAAATTGAGTACACATATACATTTCATTTTTTTTTTAAATAAATTGTGCATGATATCTTTCATTAAAATTACGCTGCAATATACACATATATAATTTCGTTCGTATCTCAACGACTAAAATGTTTATTAAATTCAGAGCGTACACTTAGTGTGAATTGATATCAATTGAAAGACTTCATTAACAAATCGTGTATGGGTCACACAGAACGTATATTTCGATCGTCTGTTGCAAGAATTAATTGCGTCAGGTCACACACACACATTCCTATGTTGCAATTTGGATGCAAAAATGTAAGGGATACACCATGTATCTATAAACGTTGGATGCACATTGATGACAACGAATTGCAAAGACATGTTCTCCTTCATTTCGTTAATGAATATTATACAGAAAAACGAACATAATCATCACGATCCAGTTTGTTTTCCATAATATGAAGAATGCTCACCTTTAAGGACATAAATGTTTGTTAATCGGACAGTTTGATAAAATAAATCTTAAAATACATGGTTTTTAGTAAGGGTTTATGCACAAATCATTGTGTTATCGACAATGGTTGTTAATTTCGTTCGTATCTCAACGACTAAAATGTTTATTAANCAATAGTGAAGAACTTACTGAATAATTAAAGATCGTTTAACAGGTATGTTGCGAACTGTTGAGAATATGAAATTTATAACGGACAAATTTGATGAAAATCGAGTTGCTTTAAGTATATCAATTAAATACCCATTGTTATCGATGTTCACTAATCGAATTTCAGTAGAAACTCAATGACACCTTAGAGCCATTTTACATCTTCATGTCTTAGACCAAAATACAATATTAAATTATTAAATTACCGCAAAGAACAACGATAGGTTTACCTTCCTATATAACACAAACACAAGACAAGGGTGAACTAGCAAGACTGTTAAATACCATTGATTGGGGAAGCTTCCATAGATGGTGAACCGTTTAAACTCATATTTTCCACATAGATCTGTTTTAAATAAATATATGATTTCAACATTGATTGTATTGAATTCTAGTTTGCTGCTTTTGTTCAAGCGCAACACAGCTCGTTACCATGTTGATAACCTTCGCAAACATTGGTTTAATCAATCAGCAGTAACAGTGTAGATCAATGTTGAAGCACATTCTGAATAATTTAATATCGGTTGACGGGTCTGTTGTGAAAATGAAATTAGATTACCGTCGAATATATAACTAGATTAGAATTGATTTTACTTAACTTAGATCAATTTGCACACCGAGTAAGGAATACAATTGATGTTCGTGAATTGTCATTCATAGACAACCGAGTGATACAGTATTGGTATATGTTTGGAAACAGTTTGTTATTGTTATCATATTAACTAGACCAAACACAACTAAATGCATACCTATCAATGTTGTAATTTTAGGTGTTTAAACATTGCATTGAACTTAAATAATTGAATAGAAACGATATTTAACACTAGTAGTCTTAAAAGTGTTAAGTATCAACAGTAGCATTATACAAGTTAGGATTAGAAAAAAACACTTTATAACTGCAACGTTTATTTGAATGAACAATAACAATGATTTAATATAGTTCTGCTTTTCTCTGGTATGTTAACGATATCTGTGTCATCAGCGTTCTGTATGTTACACATATGTTTGTATGTTTTACCGCTCATGATATTTATACACTATGGATCATTATATTAACTTACAATGATCTGAATGAAGTGCATAACTACTATATAACGATATAATATAATCATAATAAAAACGTCACTTTCATCAACTGACTGCCGATACTAAAAAAACGAAACATCCTTGAACTTTGATAACTGTATACAATTGATACACACAATCAAAACTAAAATTGAAACAAAAAGCGACTTTCTGTTTGTCTCAAGCGTATAAATGCTGCTGATATTATGTTTTTCGTCTCCTTACTTATGAATATGATTGTACATGCGATACAGTGCAATTTTCACCGAAAATGTCTCGACAAATTTCGATATAATTTACGCACCCGGGATGTATCCAACAGGACATTGAAATAAGATGAGTTACAAAATGTCTTTAACAATCCTGTGTGTAACTTTATTATACTCGATATTTTTAACATATGGACATTTAAGTCAAAGCATGGAAACATTCATAATATCTCGAAGAATACGATGAGTATACATAACAGTAAGAAGACTGGATGATTATACATTTTGACATACACACATATCGCATGAAAAGAGTTATATGTTTAAAATGTCAAATAAAAAAAACAATACTTGTCTTTTATATTTCACATTTCTCATAGTTTGAAGGTAGTTGCAAAACAATGAACTAAATAACAGCGTCTTACCGTTGCGGCCATATGATTTAATACAAAACAAATCATACATGTGAAGGCTATTACATTGGAAATAATGGCTCCCTGATTGCGTAGATTGAGCATGTGTATACAATTGTGCACATACAGAGCCCGACAAGTGATGAGAACAACAAGCAAGTCATTAACGTTTGTCTTCTCGCCAACCAAACCAGTAAGTAAACACACGTCTGTGTGATAACGGAAATTAATTCCCTAAGAATAAAGCACAAAAACTAGGTAATTAATGCTTGGACATCCTGATATATGAATTTCGCATTAAATTTACATCCATGGGAAAGCTTAACTTGTTTCTAAATTAAGCCGTTCTATCGATCAAATTTTATCAAACTAACATAAAACAATGAATTGATTATGTAAAAAGTTTGTATGTATATATTTTTCCTTCTGGTTAATTGATTACATATCTTCGTAGTATTCAAATGTCATTAAAATATTTAATAACACATGCTCGTATATTGTGTGAAATAGTTTTAAATAATTAAACACGCAAGACAAATCATATTGCCTTTACCGGGATTTGAACTCGAGACCATTGGAGGCAAATATAACGCGCCACCACATGGGCAATACAGCAGTGTGAAATAAAAAGCGTATTTGTTTTTAATGTTTTGTTTGTGACAGAAGTTTCATTCTTAATTATTCATAAAACGTGTTACAAACTACGTATTAGTTTAATGATTTATGATAATGTTCAATTCACAGAATGACAATTTTAGCATTTTACTTGATAAGGATTGTTATTTCACTTTGTTAGTATATGTCTTCATTGTTTTTCGAATATTATACGACAATGCATTTTAAATTTGTTAAGGTGCGCACCTGTGAAAAATCAAGCAAATGTAGTCTAAGTAAACCATTATTTTAAACATTAAATTGTTGATGAATAACAAACAAGAACACAAGTTCACAAGAAGTTGTACTAGACAATGAATAAATTGAATAAACGGATGACAAATAAAGTATTACGAGAGCAGGTTCACATTGAAGTCATGCGGATGGTTCATATCCATATCGATATTGTGTGCAATAATTACTCGGTCTACTGATGAGCCGGTTCACATTGAAGTCACGTGGATGGTTCATATCGATATTGTGTGCAATGATTACTCGGTCTACTGATCTGCTCTTGCTATTATTAGAATAGATTTGATAAGAAGGAGAACCATTGTAAACACAATTCAACATATTCTTATTTTGTTTTGCAAATGTGAAATGCGATGTATTTCAAAATTGTAACGTCGTTATTTACATCACAGCCTTTGATACACTAATTATTTGGTGTAAAAAAATGTAGATGACATGTATCGTACATGCGCTTGTATTACAAGGCCTGTCCCACACGACACATTTTTGTGGTATCAATCAATGTCTCCTTACGGTGTATTTGTAACTAACACAAAGTGTGTACGGTTCGCTCAAGACGATGCATTCGAAATTAATCTACGTAATTGATAGGCAATATGAACATTTCTTGTGGATAAATGATGATGTTTAGGTAATAGCCATACGTGTAATTGCTAGTTTCTGCAATATAATTATGTCGAGTTGGCGGGTTAGAAAAGAGAGAACACGGCACTACGACATAACGATGAATGTGCGCGCCAACACGACAATGATGACATAAGCATACAATTACAATGTCATTTCCAACAAAAATACAAAGTCAGCACCACAGAAAATGTAATTATCAGCCTGACAACCTCATGTTGTTTACATAAAATGGGTCATTTCTTACTGTCATTGACATAACTGCTATTCAAATCTCCTCTCGTGATACTTCATCGGTCCCCGTTGTTGTCATACGACAGTTTGGGTTCTATAACAAATAAGAGTAAATGTTCGGAATCGTCGTTAACTTGTTCGTGTTAAAAAACATTGAAGTAAACAGCATCACTATATCGTTCCATTATAATATATTAATAATATTTTGTCCAAAATCACTCGTTCATATTCATGTTTGGGTTCACAAGTTAGAATATAAAATTTTGACATTAAAATCGTAAAATGATCCAACGTCATTAGTAAATATATTAAGATTCATCATACCAATCTTTAACATAACACATATATCTAATTTGTTTGGTTTAGGCAATTACTGTTAAATTACTGATTATATTGCAATGTGTAAATACTTATAGTCGATTATAATTAAATGCACGTCGAAATGCAACGTGCCGCAGACGAACGTACGGCAGAAAATAATTGTGTTGTTTTGGATGAAATAACATGTTACAAATGTCCTAAATGCTTAAAAAATTGCTTGACTTATTTATGGGTTTGCTAAACATAGTTCAATCTTGGCTTCTAAATATGTCATACATTATGGGTTTAATGTTTTTGTTTTGTGCAGAAATTCTATCTGAAGATAAAGTGTGCTCTACGGAGCATATTGTCATTACATTGTTTGACGTACATATTGAGTTATACTATGAATAAAATCATGTGTATTATGCTATGTGGAAAAAAAAAGAGTTGTAAGGCACAGTCATTTAGTCATGAATTCTATTTCCATTCATGAAAGACATTGAACATCATCCTATTATTATCAGACCGAATATTTTAATCAACTTGGTTATTCCGTTTTCTGCTTTTATATTGTCTTGTGCTAATTTAGAACATTAACGGAGATCAAAATTAGATACGATCATTTTGAAAAACCAATAATGCAGAAATCCAAACTGCCTTGTTACTCACAATTATTAAATAAAATGTATTTTTGTGTAGTTTTGTTCTTTATATTGCGCTCGAGTATGAAGATAAGTTTTATTCCATGTATGAAAATATTACCAAAATGTATATTATGAGCAGAGCCACGTTAGTTCACGTTGTAAAACATAGGACACAATTTACAGAAGGGGCTGATTTGGGTACTCAGAGTACGTTGAACTATACTGACTATGACCTTTGCAAATAAAGGAGGTCACCGATAGCATGTAGTACATAGTGTTAATTCCGCAAGAAGGCGTGTATGTAAGGCATTGTATTTACAAATGGATGGCGATTCATCGAAAGTGACCATATGGGTTCATTTGGAACGCATAGTGTGATATTTAATTAGGAATGATATTTTTCTCTAGTTTCGATAGAATGTCTGGGTTAACAGTTTACTGTATAATTTCAAAGGACATAACTAATGTATGCAGGTAAATAATAGCCTGTAAAATCAATTAAATTGTAACATTGAAGGAGCCATTTATATAAGCGCCATTTTGATGCAACGCTCGTAATATGTTTATACTAAGATTTATTCTATGTGTGATAGATGAAAACACTTGGTATTTGCAAAAAGAACAAAAGACGTATTATTCGCGGAATGGCCACACTCGTTTATTACGTATATTGTGATATGAGACCCTCTATGTAATTGCCTTGTAACCATTAACATCAATATCTTTAATCATATTTTTATGCAAGATTTGTAATATTTCAAGTTTACATTTGTGTTGTGTCCGATGTTAGCAATGCCTTATATAATATTCAGAATATTTTTCTCCTGGAACAGTTCATTATAACTTTGTTTTCGGGGGGATTTTAATTATAACTTAATATAAGCGCATTTAATAGTGCAGTTAAATACATGTAAATATTCCGTCTTATCATTTTTTTTTTAATTTATTGCGTCATAAATAAACGGTGGAAACCAGATGATTTTCGGAAATAAACATTATAACGAAACTCATCCTTCTTCATATTACCCCAATAATGGTCTTAACATCATTATCATCATCATTGAAAACGAGATTCATGATTCCTTTATAAAATAAGATGACCGATTTAATTTTTTAAAACAGATACCCAGCACATTTGACAGATAAGGCGGCACGGCATGTATGGAATTTCCTACAGGAGCAGATTAAGTGAGGGGTTTGGGAAGGATTTGTCACAAAGTCTAAATTAATTTATTTGTATCTAATATTATTTCAAACAAATGCTATTGTTCCGTTCATCAAGCACGCATTTGCATCATTGCATTTTAAACAAGGAGGTTTCTCAAAGTTCTACATCAAATGTTAAAACGTGTATATGTTTAAGTACACCAATTATTGATGCTGATTTAAAGTTCAAAATATTTCATGATAAAATTAACATAAAACTGTTTTATTTTATGATATGCGGTGAATGAGTGGAAAATACTAGTGAATACTTCACGATTGTCTTGCTCTCTTGAGTCAAATAAGGTTTGAACATGCCACTGTGGTAAGGTGACAGGAGTTTATAGACGCAATACAGAAATTATAACGAAATGCAAATACAACAATCTTCTGTGTGCAATAAGAGATGTTCAACAATAGCAAAATAATTAAACAAATTAATACAATCTTAAACTTAAGCGAAAACGACGCAGCAAATAAAGCATTATTGTCCAACTACGGCAGGAAGCCACAGTTACGTAATAATGTAACATCATATTAATGACGTGACGATACACGGAATTGTATTTCGTATATGCAAAACTAGCGTTTTTATTATCGTCAAAACGCATAAAATTAAAGGATAAATTCTTGATTTCATGGAAAGATCGTATTAAAATTTCATGTTATGTCATATAACACATATATGTTGACTTGTTGCTCTGCAGCTTGTGATAAAACGATCTTTCACTGAAGGCGACATAATATATTCTATAAATATATGCATTATAATCTAAACGCAAGGCACAAGTTCGGGTTTATGCTTGCTAATCTAATGGCTCGACATACTACTAAAGAGAATTTTCCTGTTGAAGTCTATAATACATAATTTTAAATTACAGTTCTGTAACCTCTTTTGTAATGATATCTGGTAAGTGCTCTTGCACTCACCACAAGTTGTAATTTTAATCTGCAGCTGTATCAAAGCCAGATGCAGGAAATTACATCGATATTTACGTGTTATCATTCACGGTCAGACGCCTTTTTCTTAAACGAAATTGAATAATTTGCAAGGGTAAGACTTTGGTAAATGACTTCATTCTTATCTACATGATTGCTACTTTCATGTAAAATGTATGCATTATATATACACTTGTTCACATTGTACACGCAATGCAGTTGGGAAATGTTCTCATTATACGCCATTGCAAGAAGTTAACCTCTATCCACTTACACAAAACTCATTAAGTTTACTGTAGATATTCAGCATGCAGAATAACTTTGTATAATACTTATATATCGCACAAAGCCTAACCGACGTATAACGCGGAATATAAAAGTTATGATAGGTTTTTTGTAATCTTTTCTGTACTTTGCCGTTAATATTGCGATGTTGCGCAAGCCTTCCAATATTTTAATCCTGCAATTGTTTGTATAAACGACCCCAGCCTTTGTTTTTTTTTATATGTAATGCTGTGACGTGTGTAATAGTATGTAATGTATAGGAAATTTGCCATTTGCCCTAACATGATACTGTTTTGGATTTTCAATATGTATATTTTGTAATGTTGTTTTTGTGACGATTTTCGTCCTAGGGAGGAGGAGTTGCATCGATGGCAACGTATTGTACATGTATGTTCTCCTTCATTCAGTCAATGAATATTACACAGCAAAAAGCGCACATAATTATACTAGACATGTTTGTTCTCGCAAATACGAAAAATGCGCGACTTTAAGGTAGTTTATGTGTGTTGATCGGACAGTTTAATAAATGCAAATCGTGAACTAAATTATTTGTAGCATGTGTTTATGCGCAAATCATCGTGTTATCGACAATGGTTGTTGCAGGCATACATATGTATATGTATTTCTTAAAGTGATCATATATTTACCTAGGAGTAACCGATCATGATTTTGCCGATACTTAATGCTTCGGCTGCAGCCTTCCGAATAAAAAGATTAATATAACACTTACTGAATAATTTACAAGCGTTCGACAGTACGTTGTGACTATTGGGAATATGAAATTACAACGGACGAATAGGAAGAGAATCGGGTTGTTTCATTTATATCAATTAAATACCCATTTTCATTAATTGACCTCCCGTAGAACCTCGGTGACACATTAGTGCCATTTTAAAGCTACATGTTTAAGAACAAAACACAATGCAAAATTATTTAATGCTCTTAAATATCATTGATTGTGAAAGATTTCAACATTTAATAAAATGTAATTATTTTGCTCAAACAATATTACTTTACAATACAAATACAATATCCATATTTTTTTCCAAAGTATTTTCTAAACCGATGTTTTCGTCTTTCAATATGCAAACTGACTCTTGTGAATATGATATTGATACTTGCATAAATATCAATGTCACAAAGTATTTGTATTGTAACGTGATATTATTTTGGCAAAGGAATTACATCTTATAAAAATATTTATGTTAATTGATTCAGATCATCGATGACAATGGACAACAAACGACACAATGATATTTATAGCGTGTTTGTCTTAATTAATATTACAATTTAAAACCCACAAATGTATACCTCACATGCTTGGATTCGAAAATATGACAAATGATTCTACATCTAATGATGTATTTGTTTATGAGGCAATTTAATAAGCATCCGTAAACTATATGTTGTTTGTTATGTTAAAATGAGTGTGTGTTTAGTTGAATGCAGTTGCTGTTTGTTAAAGGTATAGACAAATACTCCTTAAATAAGATACTCCAGTTACGTATATCTGAATATCGAACAATTGGTAACAAATGCTGCGTTTGTTACTTTTCTATGTTTGTCTGGGACGCCACACTCCTTGCTGCCATGGGTTTAACCATATGCAACCATCTAGACCTTCTCCGTAACTGGTTTCAGCAATCAGCTGTAACAGTGTGGAAAAATGTGTCGTGTTCTGGGAAAACTGGGCAAAATGCTTGTGCGTAAAGTGTCATCCCAGATTTGCCTGTGCAATCCGCACAGGCTAATCAGGGACGACAATTCCCGCCTAAACTGGATTTTCTCTAAGAAGAGACATCATTTAAACGAAAAATTCCATTAAAGCGGAAATTGTCGTCCCTGATTAGCCTGTGCGAACTGCACAGGCTAATCTGGGGTGACAATTTACGCACAAGCATTTTGCCCAGTTTTCTCAGAACACGCCACAAATGTTGAAGCACATACTGAATACTGTAATATCGGTTGACGAGTCTGTTTTTAAAATGACATTGTATTACCTTTGGATACTTAATAAGATTAGAATTGATTTTGCTTAATTTAAATCAATCCGAAAAAACGAGTTAGGAATTAAATGTGATGTTCATGTATTGTCTTTCATTGAAAACTGTTACAGTATTGGTATATGTTTTGAAACAGCATATTGTTTTCAGTACCAATAATTAGACCAAGGAAGAAATAAATGCATAACTATCAATTGTGTAAAATTGAGTGTATAAACATTACATTGAACTTAAATTATTAAATCGAAACACTTAAACTACTTTAAACAACATTTAACAAGGATGTACAAATATATTCGTCCACAAAACGTCGGTCGACAAAGCGTATTGTGCAACATGTTGCCAGGGCTATCAACAAGCGGGGTCTCCACTCACTACAAATGTGGCCAATGTTTGAGAGCCATTCATGCTGGTCGGAAATATGACTTTGTTACAGGAGCGGAGCTCATAACAAGGCATTGATAACCGCTAGCGAGTATCATAACGAGATGACTAAGACTAATTTCAAACAATGAGTGAATTGTTGTTAAGTTGCCTTATCTGGAATGCCTAAAAGTCTTACATTGTAAACGGAAAAAAAACGATAATAAGGTTTGTCAAAAATTGGTCTTAGGAATGTAAAATCCAATCTATTTAAATAATTGACCCTATATACAAGTCCATAAAACACTATTTAGACCATAGTTATTGCAGTAAGCACGAACTCACATGCCGGCGTCATCGTTTGCGTTCGTCCGATTGTTCTTAAAACAGTATAGAATAAGGCGTATATTAATACATTCTTCATGACGTTCACAGCATAACAATTTCCGATTTTGCAAAGATTGGAGTCTAGAGACGGGCATGTGAAGATGTGGGCAAAGTCATAAGTGATCATTGAGCACGCGATCACGTCATTGATGTCATTATTAGTTATTGTATCATCAACCAATATACTAGCGATGATATAGGTAATGACTCTAATATTTATTAATTGTTTTATGTAGTGTATACATGTATGTGTGTTAAGTTCTCGTTGTTAACTTCGTTAACGGAATTAAAAAAATATAATATAGAAACAACAAATACAGGTTTAATACAGTGCGATACAATTGTGTTGTGTTCAACTGCGTTGAAATCATCTAACTGCCTTAGAAAAAAAACTTGTACAATGCAACAAGGTCCTTATATTGTATAATCATGTGATGATCTCGCTAAGCTTAGAGGCTTTCATAAACTGTGAAACAAACAGTTTACATTCGTAGCTTTAGGGCTTTTATAATGACACAATGCTTAAGGTTAAGTGTATTAATGACCGCGTTCTATGAGCGTGTAATTACTCAACCGTGATAGTTTAATAACATCGAACAATAGAGTGAATAACATAACTAAACTTAAATCGGCAAGTATGGACACGATGTGGTATAAATCATGAAGCTGCAAATTCTATGTGTTTAGTCTCTGTTTTTCAGCACTGTCTATTTAATTTGAATATAGCCGGAAAACCAACAAAATTATTATATTTAGATATCTTATTAGCGCCAAGATGTAAGACGACCAGTAAGTTATATATAAACTTGATTAATCTAACGCGCCGAGTTATGGAACACGTTATGTAGCTTAGTATCAAATATCGACGTTAATTTGGTTTGTTTTGTTCTCCCCGGATATTGCTATAATCCTTGCACTCAATGTTTTGGCAAACGTAATGCGAATCGACACGAAGTATACTCCCGTTCAGCCATATTTCATTCGTTATCATTACAATGACAGATCGGATGTCTATGGTTACCCTATTGTACACTGCTCTGAAAGAAAGCTGCAGCTGTTGTTTATTAAAGTAAAACCATTTTAAAGTTAGACTGCACGATTGTGTCAAATATTTATGAATTTATATAAAATGTGTGAAATAACGTGTGTAATGTGTATTATACATATATTTTAATATAAATTAAAATAAAAGTAAAAAAGAACATGTGTCGAAAAATGCGAAATAAGCCAGATATTTAAATCTGAAATCGAAAATAGCTGGAAGTCGAATTCGCCAGCATATATATCATGCATGTACAATGTGAATCTTAATTAAGTTGTAGTGCAGATTCGTTCATACGACACAAAGACACAATTTTGTTTCCTAACAAATACGAGTAAACGTGTCGGCATCGGCTTTAACCAGCGCTAACTTGTCTTTTCTGCATTTTATGAAATTCGTCTTCAATGTATAATTTTTCTTGCCTATGTTGTGTTATTGTAACATATTTGTATCAATATATTACAATTTAACACATATAAAGATCGTGCATACTCACTTTAACACTAGTTTTTGTTTCAAAATAAAAACATTGTATGTATGTTGCAGACGTATTTACATTGTCGTTGTTTCCAATATATTTAGTTCATAAACATATTTATTCTGATTGATATTGAACAGGCTTGGAAGGAAATTATTGTTAAAGGAAACATTGCTCTCATTGTTCAATGATTGGACAGGGTAGATTTTAACAGATAATATGATTAGTAGCGTTCTTTTGTAATCTTTTATTAGTTTCCAGTATGAAAAGACTGGGTAGAAAGTTGATTTATTTTTTACTAACACTTTTATACGTAAATTGGCTTGTCACGCATGCGTTTAATCACTCAACCGCATCCGAGTGCATGATTATCTAGTTCAAATGTCATTCCTTGTATATGAGTCATGCTGTTAACATGTATATTTATGATGTTTAATCGTAAATATAATATAATAAGGTAAATATGCATTTCATACATCTTTTCTATTGATGTCTGTCGGTTTTATTATTGTATTTATTTTGTTATAATAGTTGCATTTTTGTATTAATTATGTTGTCTTTTACCTTCAGAACACATTATTTGAATTCTAATTGAAATTGTTGCTTATTATAAGTATGCGATTCCTTACATATGATTCATGCTGTTTACATGTATATTTATGATTTGTAATCGTAAATATAATATATTTAGAAACTTCAACGTGTTGAAAGTACTCTATAACCACATCCGGCAACATGTGCTTCCGTTGACTCGGTAATGTTGCGCGAACAACTAAACGTGATCTTGAAGTATCCATGTATAATTACAGTGGAAAACGATCGCCTCATATAGAAGAATGTGTCGAAACATTGGTAAAGTAAAAAGGTAAGTGTGCACAGTAGTTATATTGAGGTTTTTCAGAGGCACTTGCATATAAATGATGGCCTGACTTTTCATTTGACATTTTTATCTCAAACTCTATTGTGGTCTTCATACCGATCAAACACAATTTAAAATATGAACGTTTATCGAGATATAATATTCGATATACTATTCTCAAAATCTATTTGGATCTTTAAACATACCAATCAATAATTAAAACGTAAAGGGTTGTTAAGATTTTTAGCACATTAGAAACACTTGTTTGCACGTGTCCCCAATGATCCTTACCTTGACCTACTTAACCCAAAAATCATGAGGTTTCAACAAAACAATATTTAACGGAAACCACACTTCTGGATAATTTAATTGTAAACGGACATCTACTTACAATATATTAAATAGATGTAATATGTATGCATATAGTAACTTACCTCTTATCTGTTGTTGGTTGTTCTATGTTTCACGAGTTCTATGAAATATTTAATAAAAGACATCCTTTAATATTCTTAAAATAGTGTTCCCTATCGCAGGTAAATATAAGCAAATTGAAAACTGCCATGCCTCGTACATTGTCTAACTTACATCCGCAAAAATATCCTTTTAGCCGAACTATTTGTTCTTGAATAGTAACAAAGAAAAGTAGACTGGTACACTGTTGAATTTTGTTTAAGCTGTTTGGACGTTTCTCTGAACTGTTTATGCATCAAGTATAACATAGTAAATCAACTGTTTCGAATTAATGTCTCAGTATGAACGGACAACTTCTAGGGTTACGTTTACGCGATTTCTTTATTGAGTTACAAGCATGATACATTTACAGCTTCAAACTTAATAAAACATTTTACAACAACAAAACAAGTTTAATCGGACTACATAGTAATTTGATATTACTAGTTTGATATTAAAACAATGAAGCCAATTGTTACTAACGACTCCACGAAATTGATTTCGATTTGGTTTATGCTCATAAAGTTACAAGAAACCTTTATACTTTAACTGCATGTGTAGCAAGTCGCGACGTTATGTTTCATTAACCTGTTGACGCTTGAAATGCTCTTGCTAAAAGTTTTTCTTACAAAATGCATAATGCATAAACAAGCATGGGTAACTCACGTATTGTAGTTAAAACAGCAGATTGTAGTCAGATATCCAAAACGTTTTTCCGAAATCCAGTATACTCCAACTATCTGTGTATGTAAAAAGTGTGTTTATAAGGCGTTCAATAATAGTTAGTTATATCTTCCCTTCATATTTTTATTTTTCGGAACCAAATTCGAAATTATTTCTTGTACGGAGGGTGTGCATAGTATGTGTAAAATGTTGGAAAATATGCAAGGTCAATTGGATCAATAGGAGCGTGGGATATGTAAAGAGAAACAGACGTTAAAAAACGTCAGCTTTCCGTATGTATAATCTTTCAGTCTTTTATCTGAACAATCACTGAAGGTCTATAAATAATACAGACAAAAGCGACGACTACTTTAATATAGCTGTTACTTAAATTGAGCTTACTTTAAAGAACAAACTTATATATATTAGTATTATTATTATTATTATAAACCTGATTTATAAAGCGCCCTGTTCATGTAATAAAACACGTTCAAAGGCGCTGTACAATAATGAATACATATCATAATCTTGTAAAAACATAAAATAACCATAACATTGTAAAACAATTTAAACTCTAACTAAGCATATGATAAATAAAAAAAAGAAACCCGTAGCCTGGTAAAAAATAGAATCAATAAAATCGTCACATGAAACATTACTATTATAAAAGGGATTAACATTAAAACAACATTTGTGGACTATCCAAGTACATTAGCATTAATCAGTTTCCGTAAACCAGCACGGAGTAGTGGGTCTTTAATTGTCTTTTGAAACACTGGAGTGTTTGACAGTCTCTAACATATATAGGCAGTGAGTTCCACAATTTCGGAGCAACTGATTTGAAGCTCCTTTCCCCGTACTTCACTTGTTTGCTTATTGAGGGTACCAGTGCCATCGATTGGTGTGCTGAACGTAGATTACGCGTTGGTCTATAGACATCTATCATGTCCTTGATATACGCTGGAGATTGGCCATGTAGAGCTTTAAATGTAAGTGTCATTATTTTATAGTTCACTCTGTACTGTACAGGTAGCCAATGGAGGTCCTTCAAAATCGGTGTGATGTGACTGTACTTTGATGTTCTAGTTATTATTCTGGCAGCAGTATTCTGAACAACCTGCAATTTGTTGATCGTATGCTGGGGAATTCCGTACAGCAGAGCATTGCAGTAGTCCAGTCGAGATGTTACTAACGCATTTACCAGGGTTTTGGTGGCATCTGTGTTGATATATTGCCGAATGCGACCAATTTGCCTTAACTGAGCGTAGGTGGATCTACAGAGAGAATTTACATGCTGATCCATGTTCATCTTGGAGTCCAGGAAAGCACCCAGGTTTCTTACACTAGATGACTGTATTATGTCTGACTTGTCCAGTTTCACAGTAATGTTAGAAACTGCATTCTTGTCCCTATCAGATGTGAACACAATTAATTCGTTTTTTTCTGAGTTAAGTTTCAGCATGTTGGTATTCATCCAATGGGTAATATCATTAAGACAATCCGTCACTTGGTTAATAGTGTCTTCTATTGTTGTAGGGTTTGTTGGTTTGAATGACATGTAAAGCTGTGAGTCATCAGCATAAAAATATGCGTTTATCCTGTGTTTACGACACATAGCACCGACAGGTTTCGTGTACATGACATAGAATTTGCTGTCAAAGCTTAATATACACCCCTTGTGTTTTCCAATCAAATTATGTCATAACAAAAAAATCGTTACAATTCCTCTAACCATTATTATTTTCAAATATCCATTAACAACATTGCACGGATTTGAACCCGCACGGCCGCGGCGGGTTCGAAAAAGGTCGTCAACACGCCAAAACGAAAGAACTACACATGTAGCCGACAGAACGGTAAAAAGGGCGCCAATAAGACAGTTTTGACATATTTGCCCTTTGCATCGTTCTGGGGTGTTATTTTGTTTTGCGACTTTCGGATCCGCTTACACGCCAGAAAGATATGTCAGTAATTAGCCACTGAACGCATTGACATTGAAAGACAAATTATTCACTAAATTGTAAAAAGAGTTCGTTACTTCTAGTGGATGTACAACTGACATGTGATGAGGATCAAATGGACACATAGCGGAAAATTGAACATCAAAGTAGAGGGGCATAATTCAAGTACATTTTTAAAACTAGCATGCACTATAATTATACAACCTTCGACTACAGAGCAATTAACTATGACCTGATATACACAGGTAGAAAAAAACCAACAACTGTGTTAGTATATGTGTCCACATATACCGACAAACCTTTGATTACATAATACAAACAGTTTTCGTTACAACAATCAATGCGCGCACAACTATTTATGATATTGTTTTTTTTCTTATAGATCATATACTGCCTTATATGTTCAGTTTATTCGAATATTTTTCAGCCACTACAATGTCGCTGAAGTCTATCATGTGCGTTTGGATAATTATAAGTTATATGATTTCATTACGTTGACAAACGTGTAAATCAAACATAACTGAAATTTGTAAACGTGCATCTGGACATATATATAATTATAAAGAAGTGAAACACCAGAAGCTCAAAAAGTATTGCATTTCTATTATACACACCTTCGTGGTCCTTTATTTATGGCAAGTGACCAATCGCCAAAATAGTACAGTACGGCACAAAACGAAACAATATACACGCATATAAGAATAAAGCTGGGATCACCGCCTTGGAACTGTCAATGCTAAGCACTGTTGGTTTTTATCGGTTATAGAGCGCTCAACCTCACACTTGGCCTATTGTGGCATTTATCAAAATAACATAATACCTTACTTCGTCATTTGATATACTACACGCCAAGTACAATTAGCTGCCTGCAATAGAAACATGAGCTTAATGGACTTTGAGATAAGCAAGATTAGTTAATTAGTTTCGTAAACAACCGTTTGATCAGGTTAACACATCGCACTTGATCAATTTGGTTCCACGAATTACATAATTGAAAAAAGACTGCGATTTTATTGCGCTGGTCTTTTTCGGAATAAGGTTCAGTTACGAGGAACAGAAAGTTTTAAACGCGTTATATTATCAAATCATTAATGTTGTTCATTTGGGTTCTTTTTTCAGCGTCATTATGCTTATATTAGCCTGTGATTAACGTGTGTTCTATCTTAGCGTGTGAAGTGAAAAATTGTGACTTCTAATAGTACACAGTATTATTTGTAGCAGTACGTACAAGTTGCAGAGGGCATATAATATAACATGTTTGCAGGCAATCCAAAAAAAGTGTTAACGTTATTCTTAATTCTAAATTGATCACTTTTATACAATAGTTATCACAAATGCTAAGATAGGACGTTCTGATAACTTAGAAGTCATACAACCAAATACAGTAAACAGTTCATGTCATGAAATTTATTTACATATTTGCCTTTGTAATTGTTTCACTTGTCATGTTTAGAAGTGTGGATAATGCCTTGGAACGGTTAAATCAAAACATTAAGGGGGTTAGATCAGTTTAAGTGCATGCCAAAACTAAAGGCAACCTATACAGTCATTTGCGTAATAACACTTTTTCTTCTAAAACGTGTCTCCAAAAACACACACTCTTGATAATTTCCAAACAAGTTTATTAAGATGGTTACATGTGCGTTCGACTTATCTCGTTTTGTTCAATTCTGGGTTTTACGCAAAGTAAACCCACACTTCAGGCAAGTTATTGACGCATTCTTTCAATCATACCAACAACGTTAATGAGCTAAAGGATACCATTGTTTAATTGCAGTAAATACGATATAACCGTTACGATAGTGTAAACAATCCAAACTACTGTGCACATCAATCGATTTATTTAAATAATTCTATCCCAAATTATGATTTAAAAACTAATAGTCTTAATAGTTGAGTATCCACAGTAATAGTATTCGAGTTATGATGGAACGAAGACGACTGTATAACTATAACGTTTATTTGAATGAACAAGGAGAACTATTTTATATAACTGCTTTTCTCTGGTCTGTACACGATTGATATCATCGTTCTGAATTGTACATTCATGTTTGTATGTTTACCGCCTAATGATAATTATGCAATAACTATCATTACATGTACTGAATATGATCTGCACATTCCGAGACATGAATTTCGCAGTATATGATCACCCATGGGAAAGCGAAACTTGTTTTCAATCGATCGATCACATTGCGGCAAACCAACAGAAACAAATAAATAAATATGTGAATAGTTTATATGTATATATATGAAAAGGGATTTGTTCACATATCTTCGTTTTTTTTAAGTTCATTGCAAATATCAAATAACAAATATATGATGTTTTAAAAAGTTGTACAAACTTTAAAAAAAAAAACAAGACAAAAAAACTGGACAAAAATTAGTGCCTTACCCGGGATTCGTAAATAGCGTATGTTTAACGTGTTTAACTTTTAATTATTTTAATGATTTAGTTTGATACTTTCTATAAACACATTTAGCATATTTTTTATATCGGGAGTGTTGTTTTGCTTTTAACTTTAATATATACATTCTTTTTTAATCTTTGACCATGTTTTTGAAACTAGTTAATTTTGCCCAAAATGATTAAAAGCGAGCATACACAGTTTAAGTCAAACATTTAATAAACACATTACATCGGTGATGAATACAAACACGAATAACGTGATTAAAAGAAGCAGTACCAGATAACGAACGCAATGAATGAACTGTGGACCAATGCATTATCACGTGAGCCGTTTCGCACCGACGTCCGGTGGATGGTACATATCGATATCCTCTGCAAACAGTACCCGGTCTACTCATCTCCTCTTGCCATTAGTACAATATTTATGATTGGTAGGAGCACCAGTGTAATGTGTGTTCAACATGTTCGTATGTTTTTGCAAATGTGAACTTCATTTAATGTAAACTATTTGCTTCGTAATCTACCCGATTGCCCTAAATAAACCAATTATTACCTGAAGACTACATAGTTTACCAAATGTGTTGTTACAATTAAAATTATTTTCCAAAACTTAGCAACTATGATACTCTTAACATGTCAATATCAAAGCCTAGCGACATCTCACAACTTCGTAGATGACATGATTTGTACATGCGCTTTTGAATAAAGGCCTGTCTCAAAATACGAATGTTTGTGGTATCAATCAGAGTCTACTCACGTGTATTGTTTACTAACAAACGGTGTGTATAGTTCGCTCAATACGATGTAGTCGAAATAAATATACGTGTATACTAGGTAAATTGTACATTTCATTGTGGATAAATCCTGATGTTTAGAAAATAGTAATACTTTTTACTATAACACACTTGCCAAGGTTTAGGTACTGTTTGAAAAAGCTGTATGTATGCTCATGAAGTTTGTAATTGTCTATGGTCTACTAAAACTATTTCTAAAACAATAAGTGAGGCATTAGTTATATTGAAAATAAATGCCTATTATCCCTGAAAACTATGTCGTTTGTTTAAACTGCATTGAACACAGTTCATTTTGAAAAAGAAAAACAAAACAGTTTATAAAACGTGTTTTTTTAATATGTGTTGACTAGGCCTTTGCAAACAAAAATAACATCGTGTTTTTATGATAAATATCCTGAAGAGACATAACAATTTTAACGATACGTTAAAATAAGTTATCCTTAGCATTGCATTATATCATAGATGTTCATAAGTGTAAGAAGTCCTTAACCAAAACTGAAACACACCAAAGATTGCATGAAATGGTTAACACCATGGCAAACATATGCCAAATCTTCCTAAAATTAAATCCACATTAACGAACATAGGCAAACTAATTTAAAATGGCACGTGAACTTTTGTGAAAGCTAAGACGATCGTAAGCGTCTTATTAGGTTCTAGACAAACATTTCCAGTTTATTGGCTGCAATCAAATAAGTTATAATAAGTTATACTTAATAATGTATATGCCCCCTTTGAAATTAACTGTTATGTTGCTGCCAGAGTGCACTCAATATACAAGAATATAATTTATGATCTTTGTCAAATGGAGTGAAATGAACCATGTTTATACAATCTTGTCGGATATTGCTTTCAAATAAGTGGTTTTACATATGTGTTCACCATTCGCGCATTACGAACTGTGTCTGCGTTTTAGTATTTTTAAATGACATCGTAAAGTGAGAGAAACCCGGTTCCTGACCAATTTAATAAAATTACTTGCCGCAACAGGTGAACATAAAACCATTTAATTGACAAGAGCTCCGAGTATTTTAATTAAATTTTCTGTTTGGGATTTGTAGTCTTATATGCGTAGAGCACTTGCGGTTCTAAACAAGCTGCTGTCTTGATTAGAAGTCGGTATATTCTTCCAACATGTGTACACCAAATTTGCCTACAAGGAGTCTCTGTTTGTGAAATACTTGTTTTCGTAATTGTTCTGTGTGGTTCCAATATAAACGTGTATTTACCAACAATCTACCAACGAAAACTCAATAGCAAATGTATATATATTAATGTTGGACGAAGCAAGACTACGATACCAATTTCCCACAGATTTATTGCAGGAGTTTAAAGGTTATTTCACTCATGAAGCACGCATTTGCATCTGAAGCAGGGATGCTATTGACAGTCCTACATCGCGTGTTGAACTTTTATATGTAAAGTACAAAACTCATTGATGCTGATTTAAAGTTCAGGATATGTCATGAAAAAATGTACATGAAAGTGTTTTGTGTCATGCTATCCGGTGAACGATCGGAGAATACCAGCGAATGCGGTTCGATCATCTTCCTCTCTCGAGTAAAATGATGAGATTTAAACATTTCAATATGACTAGACGACACGTGTTGTTAATTAAATAAAACTTATTATGACGAATACAAATAAAATAATCGTCTGTTTGAAATTATAAATGCTGAGAAATGGCAAAACATTGAAACAATGCAATACAATCATTAACTTAAGCGTCAGCGATGCAACAAATACAGCACTTTTGCCAACTACGGCAGTTAGCGACAGTTCCGTAATCATGTAACATGATATTTATGACGTGGCGATACACGAAATTTTATGACGTAAATGTAAAGTTCGCATTTTGTCTTATCGTCAAAATGCATGAAATTAAAAAAATAAATAATTGTAATATCGTTTTAAAGTTTGCTTCTAGGTCATATAACATATATAGTTTTACTAGTGGCTCTTCAACTCATGAGTATATGTTTTATATGTAATGATAAAACGATCTTACACTAAAATCAACATGTATCTTCCATAGGCATTATATTCCATATGCAAGTCACAATTACGGTTTTAGGCTTGATAGTGTAATAGTTGAATGTATAACATCATTGTTGTTTCCCGTGGTAGTAAAAAATACATGATTTTATATCGCAAATCAGTTTTGGAATCACTGTGTTAGCAGAGAGTAAATGTGATTTATCGCTGATAATGTCGTTGATGATTTTAACAGCGCGAAGAGATACCAGTTGTGATCATAGCGTTAATAACCAGAATGCTTTTTATACATGATGAACACGAATCCGGATTGGATTATATTATTACTAACATGCAAGTCATAATTGAAGCTCTGTAAAAATCAAATCAAATCAAAGGAGCGTTTGCCTAGCTCACACAGTTCTATAGTTTATTTTGTCGCACTTCACAGTTAAAAGTCTTAAAAACAAATATAAGAAATATTACAATTAAAATAAAATCAAGTGCAAATGAAAAAACTCGTAGTAATTGTTTACAATCACTTTGGGTACAATTTGTGAAAAATGACAAACACAAATGTTTTTAAACACTTCTTGCATAAGGATTCCTATGAAATGAACAAATTGTGCATAGAGAGAAAATTCCACCATTTTGGACAAAAAAAAGACAATTAGCGATCTGCTCAATCTGTCCTTGATCTTGGAATACAGAGATGCCGTGTCTGTAGTTCTTTGTTTGTACTTGCTTGATTGTGGAAACACAATTCTCAGATAAGAAGGTGCGGGTTAATGCAGACTTTCAAACACCAAGGTGATGCCTTTAAAATTGTTCTTGCACGAACTGGTAACGAGTGCATTTTGAAATAATTTAGAACTACATGTACTTGTGCCAATTTCCACATTCAAGACAACACCTGTTGCATGATTGTTCACAGTTTGCAACCTTTAAATCAGATATGCTGATACCTCTGCAAAACCTCCATTAAACAACTCTATATGTAAATGGACAAGACCATGAACCATTGGTTCCGTAGAATGTTTAGTTAGATACTCCCGAATAGGATTACTTAGCTGTTGTAGATGTGGTATTCTATTCCCGATCTATTCTCCATTTATACATCAACGTATCATACTCGATTCACCTCCTGTTACATTGGACATATTTACTTTGCTAGATGGTTTGGAGTACCATATCTTAGAAGTATGCATCGTAAATTGGTACTGAGTAATCCATTTTATAGTGTCGTCAAGCCATTCAGACTTTCTGGAACAGACATTTCACTCGCAATAGTACCAGCCTGAAAACTGAATGCAATCTTGAGATCATCTGCATAACCATGTAACCTAGGTAAACTTATATCTTAACACGTAATAAAGAAGGTGAAATCAATCGACCCGGCGCATGAGCACAGAGGAAAACACTATTTTAGTTGTTTCTGTCTTTCAGGAGCTAACACACCCTTAAGTATCCAAGCTTTAACGCAATTATACCCCGTGTACGCTTCCCCCTTTTTAATCCTGTGTTTGCCGGGAAAGAAATAGTGGATTTCGTTAATTGATCGCCAATACGTATGGATGGCATTCGTTTAAAAAAGCGGTAGATCAACGAAAGTATCTCAGACACAATGTGGTAAGTTGTTAAGTTTCAAATCTCTTTCTATTCTGGTTGTACGTTGTCCTACTTTTAGCCATAGGCGCTCGATGACAATGACTCATTCATTCGACTATCCGATGTGACTTTTTTTTTTTTAAATTGCAGTTGCAGCCGTNCCTGAAATTGTAAACAAAGACTTCTTCAGATGTTAATAAACGAGTTTGGATCCTGATCAGACTGCGCTTTCAAGACTGAAGTGCAGACTGATCTGGATCAAAACTGGTCCAAATCGAAATAAGGCCGCTTTTTGCGTGACACAGCTCATTTGTGAATTTTACACATATAAATGTATGTATGACCTGCTTGCTTAAACTCTGTTTTTGATACGAACTGAACAGGGATTTCGCCAAAATAATTCTAAACGCAATTATTTTTTCTGTAAACGTTGTTATTCCAGGTCTTACTTTAAATTTTAAAGTAAGAAACTGGTATTTATGACATATAGAAGGCCTTAAGTTACAGTTAAAGCCAAAATTTAAAGGCTTCTCATTGAGATGTCTAATATGAGTTTGTTTATGTAAAGAATAAGGGTAAAATTAAGATTTTTGATTCAGATTTTCAATGTAAGGCACCAAAAATAACAAAATTAGAATTAAGATACTGGGGAAAATTGCGCTTTAAGCTCCTGGGCGAAATCCCTGCTGTATATACATATGAGTTATCTTTATTGCCATGTACATCATGCATGCATGTACATGATTTTCAATTAGTATTATTCATTTTATTGCAAAATTAATGCTCTTCAGCTTTGGAAAAAACCAATATAATAATATATAGATTTGAAACTAGATAACACTTTAAATATCTGTATTCAGAGTTTATGGGTCTTTAACATGTTTACAGTGCAAAATTATTAATTATCATAATGTTAAACATTTCTCATGAGCAGTCTTATACAGATATGTATTTACCTTCATAACAGTTGTTTTGGGTAAAACTTCAAATACAATAATATATATTATAAAATATAAAAGACAAGAATTAAAAAAATTCTAAGGCCTTTTTTCAATTAAATATGAAGTATTCTAGATAATAAAAACATTTACAACATGTTTCTTATGCTGCCAGATCTTGGGAGATAAATACTAAAACATTATTTAATATTTATATCATTGAAGCGGTTACTCTGCTTGACATATTAATAAATTTAATAATAAACACTGTATTATGTGAATTGAGAATAAGACATCAAACAGGGAATGGGCATCATTTTGGTGATTTTCTCAAACAAAACTATTCATTTCATGAGCTGAATTTATTTTTGTAATATTTTATCTATACTTCAAGCTTAATAAGCATTTTCCATGACTTGTTCATTAATAGTGATGGTATTTTTTATAATTTTAACTGTATTTTTAAACTGTGGTCATGTGCCGCATGGACACGGTTCATTTTATAAGGATTAAAAATAAAATAAAAAATAAAATCCAGTTGTGTAGAAAAATCAATTTAAATGATGCTATTATATATGCAAGTATCTATTTTAAGTATAATTTGTTAAACTAAATCAATACAACTTGTGAAACTGCATATAATGCTAAATGATGAAAAGAAACAACAATTTATTCACAAATTTATGTCCTATTCCAATTTCACATAAAACTGTGTTTAATGTAAAAATATGAAAAAGGAAACTTATTGGTGAATATGTTTCAAGCTATATAATCAGAAAAAGAAAAGCTTTAGGGTGTGACCAGTTAGAACATTATAGCATCTGTCAGTATATCTAAGGTTGGCAATACTGAGAGGCCACAACAGATATTATATTGGTAATGCAATGATTCAGAAATAGATGTACATACATGTAGTTATATCAACCAGTAGAAAATTGCATGCCAGGGGTCTCCATGTACTTTTTTTTTAGTTTTGGAAATATTTCTAAAGATATTTTAAACCTAATTATTTGATACACCCTATTTAATTAAGCAGTGGTGCAGAAAGACATTCAATTAAAAATGCAACAGCAAAACAAAATACATTGAAAAGGCAACATAACTGGTTAAGTGCGATGATAGTGCCATTATCAGGAACCCATGCAGGCACTTTACTTTATATATTTAAGGCATCAAANCGCATCGAGGGAACGATCGGTTTTTATAATTAAATTATTAAAAAAAACTACCAAAAATTATATAACAATAATTTAGTTTTGCATATGCAGAATAAACCCCCTTCCATAGCGGAACAAACCCCCTTCCATAAATAAATCATGAGTATGCACAATCAGGGGTTAACGTAAGAAATTGACACTCACTTGCCCGGGCGCCAAATTACTTTGAACATCTACTTGCCCTCATTAAAAACTGGTTGCCCTATTTTGAAGTCAATTTTGTATTGTCATTTGATCTTTAAAGCATTGATTCACATGCATTATTTTACTAGATTTAATTCAGCTATATTCAATGTATCAAAACTAAAATAATAATCATTTTTATAATATAAAGTTGTCAACAAAACAAAATCTGGACAGTTTAATTTCATTGAATAGTCACGACTGAATACAATACATATGCAGAGTTTATTACTATTAACGGATTCCCACTCAAAAGCAAAGTGAAAATGGCTATGTGCAAACAGCATAACACCAGAACAGCATGCGAGAAACTCGCAGTCTGTTCAGATTTTATGCTGTTAGCAGCTCATTAGTATCTAAGGGTTGGAAATGAAACCTTTAAACTTGAACCTAG